>PVJN01006463.1:0-75314 GCA_004026805.1 Lasiurus borealis
ACTCTCTCAGATCAGATTTCCCATAAAATGTTCAGTTTTATACTGAGCAAAATAGAGGATTCCTGTATCTATAAGTTCACTTCATTAGCATAAGATAGTTATGAAAAGGATGACTTTTGATTCACCTTACTTGGATTATAAAATGTGAGGTTGGATTTAAGCCTACCATATGGATAAGGGATCAATTTAGCCCTTAAGTGTCTTTTGGAAGCTCCCATGAAAGGCATTAGAAGTTTTTTGAGCATACTAGAAGGCAAATTTGAAGCCTAGTTATGCATATTCAGCAGACCTGTCTAGATCCTCTGCTCTAAGGAACTAAGATAGATGAAGATGTGCCTCCTAGGAATTAATCACACTATTATTCAAATGAAAATAAAATAAATGCATGGCTCCAATGGCAGAAAACTTCCCACATTATAATCCACAGGCTGAGCACAAGGGAGTACTTGGCAGTTTAAAAATAGGAACTATTTTGAAATGAGCTCAATTCCAAGATTTTTTTCAAACTTGCCTTTTAAGATTTGAGCTTCTTCTCCCCTAGAAATGCTGGAAACTGTACCTAGGAGTACAATATAGGCAGGGAGGTCACAAAAAAACATGTATCCTACAAGTAAATTTAGTCATGGTACTAACCCAGTGTTGGATCTGGAAGAGGATGTCATTCATATATATGGAAAATCAGAAAAGACACTTCCTCAGTTTTCCTTTTGCTAGATAAAATTTATATCTTTGTAGGAAGAAACAAGTCAACTTTGCCCAAGTTTTTCTCTCTGCACTGACCTACCTTAAAGTCTTCTCCACAGATACCTCATGTACTACAGTGCTTATCACCTCACCCTGGGCAGATGTTCCTGAGCTTGAAAGTACACCACATTGCTAAATTGCCTATCTTCCCTAACCCTTCACATCTCTAGACCCAGATTTGGTTATATCGTTTACTGTTTCTATGATTTTGAGCAATTTAAATTACCCAATCATCTACCTGTAAAATAAAGATAATATAGCCCCAATAGGGCTAATCTAAAAATAGAATGAAAAATATATACATTATGCAAAGTACATTTGAACTCCACATGTCCCCAATGATATAGCAGCAGCTTATTATTACTTTGGTTATTTAAAGTAACTAAGCCAAGCACATTTGTTTTTTAAATCCTCACCCAAGGATATGTTTATTGATTTTAGAGAGAGAAAGGGAGAGAGAGACACACACATTTATCAGTTGCCTCTCACATGCATACTGACCAGGGATGGAACCCACAACCTAAGTATGTGCCCTGACCAGGAATCCAATCCACAACCTTTTTTATGTATAGGACAATGCTCCAATTAATTGAGCCACCTGAGCAGGGCAGTATTTTGTACTTGTAAAAAAACTACACAAATGTATAACCTATTACATTTAATGGTTATTAGGTATGAATTACCATTTTAAATGTTTAAAAGATGCCCAATTCTCATGTCTTCAGCAAATCCCTAAGAAAACATTGTTTTTCCTAATACTCACACACAAAATGGTCTGACTACCTCCCACAAAACCTACCTGAGATCCCACTATTGGTTAAATAGGCTCAAAATTGAAACTTTTCTCTACATCCATCAAAAAATAATTAAAAGATTATTATAATCCTCAATATAAATTCCATTTGCAACTTTTAATGCTGAGGTTTTACTTAATGTTTTAAATAACCGAAATCACAACATCTTTTCTTGATGTAAAAAAAAGGAGATCCACAGCAAAAGTTTCATTAACTGATGCTTCAAATCCTCAAATCTAGTAATATTGATAATGGAAAAGGCCATCCAGAAAAGTACCACATTTGACTTTTTATAAGTAGTAAATATATACAGAGTAAAAATAATAGTGAAAACTACACCAGCAAGGATAAATGTCGATTTCTACCCTTCACTTTCATGCTCATGAATCCTAGAACTAACACTAAATTGTAAAATTTGAGTCTGTCCCAGTCACAGTAGCAGACTTAATGCACTATTAATCTGGTTTGTTCTTAGCTGCCAGTTGAAATTTTCACAGTCATTTGATTTTTAAGGAAAGGAGAGTACTGCAGAAGTACATTCCAGAGGTCTTTTCATAAAAACCATCCTGTGTGCTCCATCTGCACGTGCAATCTGCTGGGGTATTTTCAGCCAGCTTGCCTGGGCAGATTAATGCATACAATTAGAAAGCAACCTCACAGGCATTCAATAAACTGCCTTCATTATTACACTCAGGAGAGTCCCTTTGGATGTCAATAAAAGCCTAGTTTTCTGCCTGTTAGCTAAATAATTGACAACACCAAAAATAATCAGAAGGAAATGAACAAAGTCAGGAACAAGGTGTTAAAAAAAGCACATTAAGATTCCTGTGGTGGTGCCCCAAGATGCTATCAAGAGCTTTTTCGCTAGCAACTTGGATTTACCCTCTGCTCAAGTCCATGATTACCCTTCTCTACAGAAAAACAAGGACAACAAAAACGTTCCTTGTTTGCTATTTGATTCAAATATCACAGCACACTGAAAATGGTAAGGACATGAGGTATTGACTAGTTTGAAAGAATTTCTTTCTATGCACCCAACCCCATTTCTATTTTGTGTTCCTTGGTTTGACAGTTTTGTGAGAATCTAATTTTGGGGTAGGAAGGTGGCGGGAGGATGAAGAACAGCCTGGTGAAATCTTTGCGCTATTAAAATTCTAACAACTCTTCTAGACAAAATTTCCCATAAACTGACTCTAAGAAGGTATTATTATGACTTCTTATGCAGAGTTTTCATCTTTTCTAAGAAGTCCATTTCATATTTTTAGTTATTATAATGGTCATTCCTTTCATGAACTATTGTTTTTTTAATCTCAAAAGTAGTTAAAAATATTCTTTAAAAAATCTTATAAATATGTACTTCTTGTGTTTCCTAGGGGCTTTAAAAATCAATTTGAGATACTTCACATTTTTAACCAACTTCTTTTTTCCCTGGTTAACTGGGACTTTCACAATAAGCAGAAGAAAGATCAAGAGTGAAATGTGCATGTAATTGAATTCAGCTCCACTAATGGTTGTGAGGTGGCTGCAGGTAAAACATTTTTCTTCAAAGAAATAGGATGATTGATCTCTAGCATTCAGAAAAACACAAATTCAAGAAGCTGGAAGACTATGAAAGAAAGGAGTTAGGTCGCACAATCTCCATGTCTTTTGAAACTATCTCTCATCCTTCACCTGACCATGTTAAACCTCTCCAGAAAAAGGACTCATTCAACTTTCCAGTCCTTACCTAAAACCCCATGTTGGTTAGCAGGCCTCCCCTTTTTTTAGAGCAAAACTAGGATGCCTCAGGATAAATATATTCGTTCTTATTGTATCTCCAGGCTACAACTCTCATCCACTCTCTACCATAAATGGGGCTCAATAAAAGAGCCCTTCATTTATTGCCTCCCTCCTGTCATCTAAGATGGAGAATTTCTGGTGTTTAGCTTTCTACTAGCTCCCTCACCTCCCATGCCTGCCTTAGAAGAGTAGGGAAGACAAAATGTGAATTCTATGTCTCAAATGAGGGCAATGCCTATTTTAAGTTAGAGAAGATAATGTCATCCATTAGTACTTGCACCCAACCCCATTTCATCCCTCACTCATTTTCTAGCCTGGATAGTAGAGGCCAAGTACCTAACCTGCCTAGGGGCAAAGTGAAGCATTGACAAAGTTCTTTTCTGATTCCTACCTTTTGAGTCTTAAAGCAAAGAGGAGCTGCTTACCCTAGAGGCAGAATAATTTCAGTGAAATGAGAAAACAAGAACATACTATACTTATAATAGCAGCATGATTTAGGGTGTTATATATGCTCACCCCAACACAGAATAAGCTTAAATTCTGAAAAGGAGGTACAATGATGGGAAGAAAAGAGAGGAGGGCGACAGAGAGTAACCCATCTAAAAGTGTGCAAGGCCAATAGCTAGGTCTCATGGGCCAAAAATCTCTGCACAGTCCTGGCAAAATCAAAATTATCTGATATCATTCAACAAACCTCTATAAAAAGTTTCAAGTCCTAAAATATTTAGGCACTTTTATGTCCTTCACAGAAGATATTTTATTTAATCCTTATAGAGAGGCCTATGTAGGGAGATTATCATACCTATTTAACTTTTTTTAAATGAAGTTCAAAGAGGCTTAGTAGTTTTATCCAGGGTCATATCTTAGAAACAGAGCTAGAATTTTGAACTCAGATCAGTTTGGTTTGAATTCTATCACATTTGGAATTAACCTAGTGCCAGAAATATGTTCCTTTGGTTTTGCCTATTCTTTTAAGCAGTATGCAGGTAACCTAACATAGAGTTAGCACATAAGCTTATCTTTAAAGCCTATATAACAGAGTAGATTATCTACATTATACAGCACTGAGTAGTTAGTTGTCCTGTACATGTTAGATGCTGTTATTCACAAATCACACTGGAAAAAGTATCATAGTGTATGACCACCAATTGGCAGGTTTGCCAATAATTGCTAATTAATTTCTCAATTCTTGTCTACAAAAATACCCGTGTATAATAGTCCTCAGTCCATTAGATAAATGCCTAGTTAGTTTAGATTCTGTGTTGGTACTTTTTTTCAAACACCCACTTCCTTATGTCAGTGTCTTAGAATTCAATATACTCTAAAGTACCCCAAGTCACCAAAAAATAAAGCCCTCCAAGTTATTTATAATAAAAAATTCTTCAGGTTTAGCAGTAATATTTCTAATCAAATGACTACTAAAAAATACTTTGGTAAATATAGATATTGCCAACCCTAGAACCTCACTTATATAATGAAGAAGTTCAATTACATAATTAATATAACAGCCAATAATCAAATACCAGATGTTTTGAAAAGTTACCACCACCTAGCAGAATGAATAATATGGTCATAAAGGTACAAAGCTCTGAAAACATAAACTTACTATTGCTGATGCTCTCTAAATGCTTCTCTTCTGAGATTTTCTTGAAGTCTTTTTTTCTCCTCTAGTTTTTTGCTCTGAAATTATAAATATCAAAATGTAATATAATAGAGAAACTTAAACAGAATCATGGTGTTCACGTTACCCAGTGGCCAAAATCATTAGGCTTAAGCGGCCTTAGTAGTCTAATAAGGTATTACCAGGGCTTCCAAGATGGTATCCCTCTCACAGACCCTGGGTACTACTCTGAAAGCCAGGAGCACCCAGTTCTTTCATTGGTTTCCTTCTTTCAACTTGATTGGTATAATCACACAACCAGTATTTCAAATTTTTATTCCTTAGTTTAAATGACAACATCATTTATATTTTAAGCAGTGTTTTAAAAATGTTCTAAGGGAAACATGAAATTTCCACACCAAGTATGTTAAATTAAAATGAATATATGGTGAAATAGTTCAGACAACATTTTTATATACTAAAACATTTAGAAAAAGATTTCAATAAGCCAACCCAACTCCCTTCTGACTTAGAATCAAGACACTTAAAGTTGCTGAGAGACTCAACAGCAAAATGTCATTAAAAAGCTATCACTTGAATAGAAAATAATTTTCTCTTTTTAAACTAGTTGTGCCTCAGTGGTTGAGCATCAACCTGTGAATTAGGAGGCCATAGTTCAATTCCCAAGTCAGGGCACATGCTCAGGTTGTGGGCTTGATCCCCAGTGTGGAGTGTGCAGGAGGCAGCCAATCAATGATTCTCTCTCATCATTGATGTTTCTACCTCTATCGTCCATCCCCTTATCTCTGACATCAATAAAAAAATTAAACAAAAATAAATAAATTAATCTTATATAATAAAAGGCTAATATGCAAATAGACCAAATGGTGGAACAACCGAACAACTGGTTGCAATGACATACACTGGCTACAAAGGGATGTGCGCGGAATATGGTGGGCATTGGCCAAGTTGGAATGGTGGAGCAGGTGAGTGGAGCACCAGACCAAGGTGGGCACTGGTCACTGTTATTGGGGTGAGCTTCTGGTGTTTACTGAAAATTCTTTGCTCCAGTGCTGTGGTTCCACCTGGCACTCTCACCTGCTGCTGGTGCTGGCCCCTCTCGCACCTGCTGCAGGTGCCAGAGCCACTGCTTACAACTGCTTTTGGTGCCCAGCCTGGTCCCTAACACTTGGTGCCATCAGTGGGTGCAAGTGGCAGCTGCTGGCCCTGACCGCCCCTGAGGGCTTCTCCACCTCTCCTTGCTCTTGAGGGGTGATCAGGACAGCAGCCCTGGCTCACACCCCCTGACAGCGCCAGCCCAGTTTGCACCCACTGCTGGTGGTGGCCCCAGTCACCCCAGCCATCAGCAGGTGTGAACAGGTCAACGCTGTCAGCTCAAGGGAGTAGTAGCGCAGGAGTGGGGCTGCCAGCAGATGGCCGTAGCAGGAGGGGCTAGGCAGGGTGTGGAGAATGGGCCAACACCTGTCCCTGTGTCTACTGCAGCCTTGTGACCCACAGTTCCTTTCAAGGTGCACAGATTCATGTACTGGGCCTGTAGTAAATAAATAAAGTAGTTGCTTAGGAAGTCTAGAGACAAAGAACTTCATTTTTTATATTACTGTCACTATGGCTCTGACATATTTTAATACAACTTAAATAACTCAGAACTACCATTTTTTTGTTTGCTATGACACGATTGTCTTTAAAAAAAATCATGCTTATCAACAAGTAAAATTCCTAGAAAGTTAATAAGGAGTTGAAACAAGTTATACAACACAGGAGTGACTTGAAGTTTTAAATGAATCCAAGGGAGACATGAGCAGCTGTGTTTGCTTTAATTTAAAGAGCTGGGTTTGCCAAGCAGGAGGACCTGGGAAAGGAAACTGATAGAAATCATCACTTCCAAGCTTCACCTTTCAAAGAGATAGAAATATTCATATTGTTCATTTCCATAAAACTTTTCATTCACACAGAACAATTTATTAGTGCCATTTTGAAAGGTGAATTATTTCAGTTTGGAAAAAAAAACAAAGGACACTTACTACAACCAATATAAATCAATTATAATACAAGGCAATTGGATTATTAATGAAACATAGTTCTAGAAAAAAAAAACTAATTGAGAATTATAAAACCAAATAAATACGATCCCAATTTTTTAAAAAATCCTGACTTACGAAACCCTAAGTAGTCAATTGTGATAAGCTTCCTATATCTCTGAGGGGAAAAAAGATAAAAAATATCAAACAAGCAGTAGATATTGATTAAACCAGTATTAGTAATGCTACTTTGAGAATAGTAAAGAAAACCCCCACGCATCTAGAGATCAAGGCTGGATTCCTTTAGCAAAATCAAACATTTAAAAATTGTTTTAATCTCTTCATTAATAGATTATCATTGAATTCATCTCTCTCTCTCTCACACACACACACACAAAAAAAAAAAAACAGTAGCTAAATACCATCCAACAAAGATCTGTTTACTCCTCAAAAGTTTATAGGAGAAGCATTTTGCAAATATTGAAGTATTTGAAAAATTGTACCCAATATCTACCCATGTCATGTACAAGTACCCAAATACTTGGATCTAATCAGACTGTCTATTTCCATTTTACAATGAGTTAAGGAATCACCTAAACATATTTACACATATATATACAAATGCAGAAATGTAAAATATCTAAGAACACGAGATCCAGAAGAAAAAATTATGGAACCAACTTTAGATTCATTATCACTGACAGTTAATAACACTGAATCTCAACAAATACTAGCCTAATATATTCTTGTACCATGTTAGATGCTGGAAATTCAGATATGAACAGAACAGAGCCTACTCTGAAAAAATGTCAGAAGCTAGCTGGGGACATAGACAAGAAAGCCATGATGGCAGTATGTAAAATACGTTAGAAGATAGAGGTTTACAGAAGTGGGTCATCAGGAAATGCTTTCAACAGTTCCTGAAATATTTTTTCAGTGTCTACTAAGTAGCAGACTCCATCCTGGACTGCTACATAGCTAAGTAACACTTGGAATATATTTTCTAACCTCAGGTTCATGGAAGAGCTGTGGGTGAGGAGTATGTTCATTTTTATAGAGTAGGCTCATAGCCTTCTTCTGATTCCCCAAGGGACTTATGATCATACTAGAGGCCTGGGGCATGATATTCCTGCACTGTGTGGAGAGGGGTGGGTCCCACAGCCTGCACCCTCTTCCAGTTCAGGACTCCTTGGGGGATGTCAGTCTGCTGGCTTAGGCCTGACAGGGAGTGGGCCTAAGGCAGCAGGCAGATGCTGTGGAGGCAGGAGAGGCTCCCACCACTGCCACTGTGCTCACCAGCCATGAGCCTGACTGCTGGCTGAGCAGTGCTCCCACTGTGGAGGCACACTGACCATCAGGGGGCAGCCCCCTGCGTTCAGTGTCTGCCCCCTAGTGGTCAGTGTGCATCATAGTGATGAGTCGTTCTGCCATTTGGTCAATTTGCATGTTAGCCTTTTATTGTATAGGATAAGAGAATGAGAACCATGGGTCTAATGAAAGCTAGAAATTCTTGATAGAGACCAATCTTAAACAAACAAGAGCTTTCCAAGAGGAGAAGGGGATGATGGGAGTAGGGCTACTGTACTCTATTTTATGTGATACTCACTGCCTGAGAGGGCCAAGTGGAAAGGCTGAAAAAGAGGCAGCTTTACGTACACCATACCTAGCACCACAGCATGAGGTGCTTCAGCTAGCAGAGGTGTCTATTTTTCACAAAGGTGCCTACTATCACCAATCTGGGCACCTGCAGACCTGAATGACTGGATGGGGAATCACTTTCAATTTGCACAAAGGAAATGCTGGGCTGATAGTGGCCCTGAATAGAAAAAGGGCATTCCAACAATTTATATAGTATTTTCAATGTACAAATGCAAGAGAGAAAATGCCAGTTCAGGGTACTCAAAGATGCTCCTGGATAAATTTAAAAGTGTTTGTAATGAAATGGGTGAAAGACAAGGTTGAGAAAGTAAAACTAGGTAATTATAAAGGGATTTGTATGCCAAGTAAAAAAAAGTCTGAACTCCATTAAAGGCAGATAAGCTATTATCTTATTTTAAGTAGGAAAGTAAGCAGCTCACTCTGAAAGCATCACAGAGAATGGACCACAAATATAAAAACCACTAGAATGATTTTCAGAGTAATCCAGGCCATAATTAATGAGTCCCAGATTAAGGCAATGGGGATAGAAAATAAAGCATAAACTCTAAAAAAAAATGTAGGAGATAGAAACAACAGGAGGGAAAAAAATGAAATAATAGAAAGTATGACTATCCTATTGAATAAAGAGAAAATATGCTAATTGACCATCACCCTGCCACAAAGATGGCTGCACCCACAGCTGAAGCCAAGTTCCCATAAGGAGCCTTAAGGAGCAATCAGCAGTAACCTAAGGCTACACCCTCCCCTGCCCCCATAGGGCTTGTCAGAAGACCTCAGGCTGCATTCCCCACCCGGCAGGGCTTGACAGGAAACCTCAGGCCATGCCTCCCACCCAGTGGTGCTTGATGGGGACCTCAGCCCTTATCCCCTACCCTGGTGCCAACTGGGGGACCTCAAGATGTGCTTCCTGTGCTGGTACTGGGCTAGGGGACCTCAGGCTGCTCCCCCTGCCCCAGCACCAGTCTGGGGTCCTCAGGCCATGCCCCCCAGCAGGTGGGGTTTGACAGGGATTTCAGCCCGCACCTGCCACCCTGGCACCAGCCTGGGGGACCTCAGGCTGTAACTCTTGCCCCAGCACCAGGCCAGGGGACCTGAGGCTGTACCCCCTGCCAGTAGGGCTTGATGGGGGACCTCAGGCCACGCCCCCCCAGTGGGGCTTGATAGGGTATTTCAGGCCATGTACCCAACCTGGTGGGGCTTGATGAGGGAACCTCAAGGCACACCTCCTTTGCCCCGGTCTGAGCTAAGGGACCTCAGGGGATGCCCCCCATCATGGCACTGTGCCAGGGAACCTGAGGCTGCATCTCTGCCTCGTGGGGCTTGACAAGGGTGGGAGTAGCCAGGTCTGGATCTAGCCCAATGCAGGCGGGGGTTAGCCAGGTCTGGGTCTCATATGATTTTGAGGCACATGTGGATGGACAGGGATTTGACTCTGGGTCCTGTGGTGTGCCCCAGACTCTGATAAGAGGAAGGTTTTCATATACATTTTACTAATTTTCTTTCATCTCTGACACTTTTATTATAAAGGGCAAATAGCAATATTCAATTATTTCTTCTAATTAATCCCCTTTTAATGTGTATGAATTTTGTGCACCGGGCCACTAGTCTATATACATAAAAGCCTAAGTAACCATCTGACCATTCGAGGGTCCGACTGGTAGCTATGACATGCAATGGCGACCAGGGGTCAGACACTCAAACCAGTAACTATAATGTGCATTGACCACCAGGGGGCAAATGCTCAACACAGGAGCTGCCGAGCTGTGGTGACTTGGCAGCTGCAGTTCTCCGGTGACGCACCCAGAACCAGAGAAAAGGGAGCCAGATTCCAGGGTGTGTCACCCAAGAACCTCCCTCTTACAATCTAGGACCTGTTGGAGGATGTTGGAGTGCTGGTTTTAGCCTGATCCTCACAGGCCAGGCTGAGGGACCCCACCGATGCATGAATCAAATGCCCTGGGCCTCTAGTATTAATATGGGATGAGTAAGGAAAAGGGAATAGTACCAGATGAATGTCATTTGAGAGCATCAAATGTATGAAGTCAGTTCTGAAGCTATTGGATTTGAGATATACTTATGGAACAACTAGAGAGAAATATCAAGTATCCAGTAAAATATCTGGTCCTGGAATTCAAGAATATGGTTTGGCCTGAATATATGGATTTCAGAAATCATCAGCATAAGCAATAACTAAATTCTTATATGTCGAAATGTGGGGGCTTCCACTTAAGGATAGGGTGGCACAGGCATGAAAACATTAGAGAAGATCAAGGGATGAATTTGATGGAACATCAATAGTAGAAAAACAAGTGAAGGAAAAAGGATCCAGAAGCATTTTAGAAGGGTGGAATTTAAAAGACAGAGTATTTTATAATTACAATATTACAAACAGTTTAAATAAGTTAGTAAATTAAAGAGTCTCCATTAGGTTTTTCAATTAAGAGCACCATTGTTAATCTTGACTAGATCAATACCAATAAAGTACTAGAGATAGAAGGCAAATTCAGCCCACCAAGGAAGAAGTAATGGTGAAGACTCAAAGAAGCTAAGTTCCTGTGCCAGCTAAGCTTAGCATCACCTGGGAACACTAATAGGTGACTGTTAGTGTCAGTCCACAGACTGGCAGGTGGAAACCATATGTGGTAGAGAAAGTTTCAGATGTTGGACCTTGATGATTGGAATGGAGGAGTTGAAATCAACACAGAATAGAAAGAGACACTTTGTTTTAAAGATGAGCGATCTGTGTATGATTTTATTCCGAGATCCCCCAAAATAAAAAACAAAAATAGGAAAGTGACAAGGGAAAGGGGGGCTTAACTGATAGAGCAGCAAAGTTCCTGAGAAGATGGAAGGGCAGATGAGATGGTAAGCATGAGGAGGGAAAATCATTTTCTTATTCCTCTGAGATAAGGCAGGGGTAGAAATAGCAAAGAAAGAGAAGGAAAATGGAACAATAAAGGTACTTATGACCTGATGGCCTTTACTTCCTAAAAGGTAAGTTATGAGATGAACATGAAAAAAAAGGATTTTTAAAAAGTAAAGGGTGGAAAACGTTGGTAATTAGAAATGAGCCTAACTTTCAAAGGAAAAATGTCAGGCATTAGGCATTGTTAATGACCTAGCTGAGAAGGAAGCCCAGTAGTCTTGGGTGGCCAAAAAAATCCATGAGCATTTTGTTTGTTTGTTTTCTCCAGCAACATTATTCACATGGGCTTGGTGGAAATGAAGCAATTGAGCCACTAATTCACATGAGGTTCAACACAAGAGGTTGATATAGTAGAGTCAACTGCTATAGTGTTAAGCCACTTCTCTTTTTTTTTTTATTTAAAATCTTTATTGTTGCTGAAACTGTTTTGGCTCAGAGGACAGAGCGTCAGCCTGGGGACTGAAAGGTCCCAGGTTCGATTCCAGTCAAAGGCATGTACATTGGTTGAGGCACATCCCCAGTAGGGGGCGTGCAGGAGGTGGCTGATTGATGTCTCTCTCTCATTGATGTTTCTGGCTTTCTAACCCTTTCCCTTCCTCTCTGTGAAAAATCAATAAAATATATTAAAAAACATTAAAAAATAAAATAAAATCTTTATTGTTGAAAGTATTATATATGTCTCCTTTTCCCCCCCATTGACCTCTCCCCAGCTGCTCCCACCCCAAGCATGTGCCCTTGCCTCTCTAATTTCTGTTCTCATTGGTTATACTTATATGCATGCATACAAGTCCTTTGGTTAATCTCTTACCTTTCCCCCAACCCTCCCTGCCTTCCTTTTGAGGTTTGATGGTGTGTTCCATACTTCTATGTCTCTGGCTCTATTTTTGTTCATCAGTTTATTCCACAAATGAGTGAGATCATGTGATGATATTTATCTTTTTCCAACTGGCTTATTTCACTTAGCATAATGCTCTCCAGGTCCATCCATGCTGTTGCAAATGGTAAGAATTCCTTCTTTTTATAGTGGCATAGTATTCCATTGTGTAGATGTACCACAGTTTTCTAATCCACTCATCTGCTGATGGGCACTTAGGTTGTTTCCAAATCTTAGCTATTGTAAATTGTGCTGCTATGAACATAAGGGTGCATATATCCTTTCTTATTGATGTTTCTAGTTTCTTGGGATATATTAATCAGATTAAAGCACCCTCGAGTGTTTACTAAGTGCTAGTCATTGTATCCTTTAAGCCAACTGGTCCCATTGTTATATTATTATTATTATATTCATTTTACAGATAAGGAAAGTGAAGCACAGAGAAGCTAACAGCTTGCCCTCGTAGTACTACATCTGTATTTTAGAGATATTAACATCCCAACTTTATGAGGTTAATTAATGGGGTCCTACAGCATTTCAATAACCAGAGGCTTAATGCCTATACTGATGCACCACAAAGGTATACATAATGTAGGAACCATATTTCTGGGAACTCCTGGCTTTTCTAATTTATAAAAACAATATTAAAAGAATTTTCTAAATGTTGAGTTTTACCCCTGAAATTGTTCTTAAACCTTAGCCCTTATGACTAGTAGTTTCTGACATACATAACAAATGTGGTTCCTTAAAAATATGTATATCCATGCATCTCTGTACCTGATATGTACACCTTGTTTTTTATTGGTGAATTCCCACTTCACTTAATAGCATTAAAAATAGCAACAGTTCCTACTGTCTGCATAAAACATTGTGACCTCCAGTGCTCCAAATAACTTCACCAGCTTTATGACTTTATGGTAATAAGCAAGGAAAGGCTTTGGATGCTACTTAGATCTCTCTCCATGTTTTCTTGCCCTTTCTGAGATTATGATATCCCAAGAGATTTGGAGAATTAAGTGAAAGTATTTGCCAGCCATATAGCATTTCATAATATTATTTCAAGCACAACTAGCTTGAAGGCAGAATACGATGAACCCTGGAGGTAGGGAGTGTCTTTTACATAGAATTGAAAGATTTTCACTTTTAACTTTGTGGGCAATAGAAAAGTTGAAAAAAATGAGTGTGATCATGAGGGGAAAGCATGGTGAAGGTTCACTCCCACAGCACTAAATTCCAGTGAAACGCTGCTGCGAGGATTTATGAAAATGCATCTACTTGTGCTGTAAAATCCAGTGGCAAAGAAAGCAGTTGCATTGGGTATGCTGCCATTTTATTATTTTTAATAACTTTCTTCCACTCGGATGCTCTAAATATTTTAGAGATATTTTCTCTGCTTTACAGATTTCCAGGAAGAGATATTAATACATCATTATAAAACCACACGAGTTGTATTAACTTCCTATTGCTGCTGTAACAATTCACCACAAACAGTGCCTTAAAGTAACTGACATTATTAATATCATACAGTTGTAGAGGTCAGAAGTCCCTCACTGGGCTAAAATCAAGCTGCCTGCAGGTCTGCCTTTCTTCTGAAGAAGAATCTGTTTCCTTGCCTTTTCCACCTTCTTAAAGAGCTGTCTCTCTTCCTCTTCAGAGCCAGCAATGGCAGGCTAAACCTTTCTCCTACTCCCATCCTTTCATGCTCTCAATTGTCTGCTTCCCTCTTCCAATTTGAGGACCCTTGTGGTTACATTGGACCTATCAGGATAATGCAGGATACTCCCCTATTTGAAGGTAAGTTAATTATCAAAATTAACAAAATTCGTGCATAGGGTGTATGGGGGGGGGGCAGTCCCTTCAGCCCAGCCAGCACCCTCTCCAATCTGGGACCCCTTGGGCAGTGGTTGGCAAACTCATTAGTCAACAGAGCCAAATATCAACAGTATAACAATTGAAATTTCTTTTGAGAGACAAATTTTTTAAACTTAAACTTCTTCTAATACCACTTCTTCAAAAATAGACTCGCCTAGGCTGCGGTATTTTGTGGAAGAGCCACACTCAAGGGGCCAAAGAGTCGCATGTGGCTCTCGAGTCACAGTTTGCCAACCACTGCCCTGGGAGGATGTCCAACTGCTGGTTTAGGCCAGCCTGATCACTCCTCACTGCCCCCCTGCCAGCCTAGGTGCCCCTAACTGCCACCCCCTGGCAGGCCTGGTCACCCCCAATTGCCCCCCGCTACTGGCCTGGTTGGCCCCTCCCGTCAGCCTAGTCTCCCCATGCAGCCTGCTGTTCAGTCATTTGGTAGTCCCTCACTAACCCCCCTGCCGGCCTGGTAGCCCCATGTAGCCTGTTTGTTCAGTTGTTTGGTCATCCCGTACTAACCACTACCACCCCCACCCCTGCCTGCCTGGTCATAGGCAGCTATCTTGTGAGGGCATGAGGGTCCATTTTCATATAATCTCTTTATTACATAGGATTCCACCTGCAAACTTAATTCCCTTTTGCCATGTAACATGACACAGTCCTAGGTTCCAGAAATCAGAATGTGGAGGGACAGGAAGGGGGCAATATTCTGCCTACCACATGAGTTAAAACTATTGTTAAATAAGTAAGTATTAGACACATAATGTGGCAGATGCTTTGCAAAATCCTTGCCCTTCTTAGCCCTCTGAGGCTTGGCTTTGAAATGTGGGTTATAGGGGAAGGTATAGAGAACTTGTTTCATTTAGGACTAAGCCGTGGTGTGTTGGTAAAGTTAACTGGCTCTAGCAGGGAAGAGGAAGGCAGGTTAATTTGAGGCCATTATGAAAGTCTGAGAAAAATTATTACTGCTTTCCATGGTGAAAATACTCCCACATGGTTAGTTTCAAGCTTGCAACATAAAGCCAACTAGTTCAAAAAATTCTGAGAAGGTAACCATCCACTCTCTTGAACCAGAACAAGGAGTCTCCAGAACACTTAGGAAGACTACATAGCACTAGTATAGGGAAAACACACACGTTTGACTGAATCATACTAGTGTCTCTGCAAGTCCCCCCTTCACCTTTAGAATTAACTCCTCCTGGGGCCCACCTACCTGACCACATGCTAAAGATCTGGCTGCCATTCACACCCCTGTGCTTATTAAGAACTAAAGAACACCCATATGTGTTGGCAGATACTGCAGTTTACTCCTCCCTCATTTTCTCAAAGATGTTGATCAATCAGAAAGAGACCCCAGAAGAATAGAAGGGGATGAAGACCTGAGGCCAGGATAGAGGCTCTCAGTGGCCATGGGCTGCTTGGATTCTACTTGGCTCAGAGTTCCTGGACAGCAGCCATTTTCCAGGGAAGGAGGACAATATTTTGCAGGCTGGTGTCCAGGAGTGTGTATTTTGTGCATTTTAAAAAACAAATGTTCTGTAAGTACATCCATTATCACTTCCCTTGGCCATTTTCACACAGCAATGTGAAGTATGCCATTTCTAGATGGCTAATGTTCATTTTTCTTTTATCTGAGGCAAGCTGCTGATTGGCTCACATTTAGTATGAAAGCGACAGATTTATATATAGCAGGACACACTAGGCCAATTAGCCAGGAAATCAAGTCTGTGCAAAGACCTGGGTGGGCTGTTCATTGTCTTATGAAGTAATTTAGATTAATGCTCCCCAAATGTTTATTTGCATGAGGATCAGCTGGAGAGCCTGTTAAAGTGCAGGTCCTGAGTCAGAGGGTCTGGGGTAGGGCTCAAGATTTGCATTTCTCACTAGTGATGCCAGTGCTGCTAGTTGGGACCACATTTTGAATGGAAAGGACCTACATATCAACTCTTGTTTTCCCTTCTCTCACTTTCAGGCAAATTTATAGTAATAATTATTAGTTATCCTATATAATAAAAGGCTAATATGCAAATTGATCCAACAGTGGAACAACCAATCACTATGATGCACACCGACCACCAGGGGGCAGGTGCTTAACTCAGGAGCTGCCCCTTGGTGGTCAATGCACTTCCAGAGGGTGAGCACTGCTCAGCCAGAAGCCTGGCTCATGGCTGGTGAGTGCAGCCGTGGTGGTGGGAGCCTCTCTCACCTCCAGGGTAGCACTAAGGATATCCAACTGCTGGCTTAGTCCCACTCTCTCCCAGGGATAGGGACTAAGCCAGCAGTCAGACATCACCTGAGGGCTCCTGTGAGAGGGCACAGGCTGGGCTGAGGGACACCGCTGTCCCCCCCACCTCAGTGCACAAATTTCATGCACTGGGCCTCTAGTCATATTATAAAAGCCAACACACTTAAAATTTTTATAGTTAGGATAGCTAGTGTTAAGGCATAACTTGGAAATAGGAAAATGCTGCTTTTACTCAATTTTAAAGGAAACCATTTCGGCCACTAACATTTCTAAATTGAATACATTACTTGAGCCATAAAGAAATGAGCTATAAATGACTTACAAGCCAGCCAGTTCTGGATATTAAATGACAACTAATAAATGACTTTTAAGTGGTTGCAACACAATAATTTTTCAGGATCTGCATGCCTCTTCTTTCAGTTCCTGGTAATGATTTAATGATTTTATTAGTTCTGCTTGCAGTGTGCATTATGTGAGGGGACACTCCTCTACAAGCACAAAACCAACATGTGAACCTTCCTCTGAAGGAAGAAATTGGAGAGAGGAGTTGGATAAAAAAAAAAGAGTAGGGAATAGAGAAATAGAGAGAAAGGTGGGTTTAAAATGTTATTGTAATAAAGATGTTTTTAGTGAGGGTATAATATCTGATCAGCTGAAAATTGATTACTGAATCAAATTTTATAAACCAAGTTCCTCTATGTTTTTTTTCTTATACCTCCAGCATTTCACTACAGTTCCACGTGAATAAGTACAGTCTTATTTCCTCCGCAACGCCAACACCTCTACAGATATAGCAGCAAAATCCACAGATGCTACTGGGACTTGGGAGAAGAGGAGATGGGGTTTTTAGGTGCATTTTACAGGGATAATTGAGGGAGGAGTACAGCGTGCTCAAGGTCACATAGCACAACAGGACACTTCCAAGAAAACTCAGTCTGCTCCTCAAAGGTAGAGATGTCCTCAGGGGAAGATGTCTCAGGGCTCATATTCTCTCACACATTCTGTAAGTCATCAGCTTTTGGCTTCATAAACTCTAACTGGTAAAACTATTTATTGTTTGGTAACCAGGTTTAGATCTTGACCAATACTCTATCTTTAAAAGAAAAAAAAAGGAGAGGAAGAGAGACACAGACAGCAGGAATAGCACTTGTGCTTCCATGACTTACACCTGCAGCAGGTGTCTTACTTGGTAGTCAGCATCATGAGTCAACTTCTTGTGCCTAAACCTTGAGCACTTAAAACCTACTACAGCTTAGGACTTTGTGAGGAATGACAGTAGGAGTAAGGAAAAATAACACTACATTCTTCCTTCTTCTCTAGCAAATGAACATTTTAGGAGGTTTATATCCTGAAGCCCAGAATAAGTATCAAAACTAAAAACACTTTGAGGTTTAGATCATATCCCTAATACTGAAATGCAAATGTATGCTTTCTCTTCTATCTGTAAGAGAGTATGTTCACCTATTTCTTATTCACCCTGGAAAAGTCAATATTTGGTTATAAATATGGTGGTCCACCACTAATTGCCATTATTACTAACTGCTTCACTTTTAGCCAAATATACAGTGACTACTTTGGGATCATTTGCCTGAGAGTCAAGATAGTGTTGTGACTAAGAACTCTAGATCTGAGGCCCATCAGCCTGGATTTGAATCCTACTTCTGTTTATTGGCTGTGAGCCCTGGGCAAATTATCTACCTGCTTCTGTCAGTTTCCTCATCTCTGAACTTGGCTAATAAGAATAATATGCACTTCATAGGATTATTGTGAGGATTAAATAAATTTGTACATGGACCATGTCTAGAAAAGAATCTAACACGTAAAATACCCACAGTCAATGTTAACTAATCATCTTCTCCATTGTCTTACCTTCTCTCTCTGAATTGCCTTCATTTTTTGGATTTCAGCTTCTTCAGCTTCTTTCTTGATTCTTACGGATTCTTCTCTTTTTAGCTAAAATGTATTGAGATTACAGAGGACAAAAAACAGTTACTATTTTTCAGTCTGAATCTCTGGAACACAAAATTATGATGAAAGGCAAATTACAATATTGTTTGTGCTTTACCTCACCATGATTAGAGGTTGGTATTTCAAGTACTTAGAAACTGGCCAGGCTACTTCTCCTGCCTATGAAATTTCTCTTTGTATTTCTTCCTTGGCCTCTGTCTGTCATCTCCCACTTCCCTCCCCAAATCTAGGTTGGAAAAGAAAAAGTATGGGCTGATAATGTTTCCTAATTATAAAACTCTTGACATGCATTATAAAAAAATCACTAAGTGCCTTAAATATTTTATTTTTTTAATACTTCCATTACTGCTATCAAGTAAACAAATCCATATTGTTGAAAGCAAAATATTTTAAAAAATAGTAGAGTTAAACTAGTGGTGGGGGAAATTCCTGAACCAGGATTGCTGCTGACAAATGTATGGCTTGGATGAAAATTCTAGATATATCTCTCTTCAGCTCCTGATTTCTTTGCCTTTGAGAGTTTCCTTTCGCAATTACTTGAAAGGTTTTATGTTTTTGTAAGTTACTGTGTTATTTCATGGTTACTAGAAAGTGCTGGTGCTCAAATTCTTTGCCAAAATTAAACTAAAAGAGATGGATTCTGACCTTTTGCTGGTATTTAGATTGCATCTGTTGGAGTTGTTGTTTCTGCCTGACTTCAGCTTCTGATTGGCTTCCACCTAAGGAAAAAAAAAGTCACAAAGTGGAAACATGAATGTTAACCTGAAATGTCAGCCATCAAAAACTAATTAATACATGATAAGACTATAAAATGAGTTTCTTTAACATTTTCATACCTCTAGAAATAAGGACATAACCAGTTTTCTCAATAAAACATTAAAGAATGGCCATAACTTAAAAGATAGATACAGATAGACAGACCATATTATTAAAAGAAGAGGATAATCCTACTTGAGTTTTCCAGTTGTGTCACTACTGAGGTTTTCATTTAAATGGAAATCATACTCCAAGTTCCATACTAAATAAAAAGAAATACTGCTTATCTTGGATATTCTAGAACATTCCTCCTGTTAAAGTATGACCATTTCTTAACTTTGCTAAGGATTATTATCAATGATGCTTCACTTGCTTTTCTTCCTCTGACTCTATTTTCTTAATTCAAGTGACAAAGCTCAGGAAACTCTCAGGGCTTTTGCCACTAAACAAATATGAGGTCTTTGTAACCCAGAGTTAAAAGTACAATAGAAATATTCTTATTCATAATTAATTATCAATTTATACTATTTATTGCTCTTTCTTTAGGTATTCATGAAAAAAATATGAATGTTAGATTATTTGCCTGCTCCCTATTAAAACTAAAATAATTTGGGGTCAGAACGCAGCTTGATAATTATCTAAGAATTTCTATTTAGGGATTCTTAGTGTTTATGCAAGCATGATATATGTATAATAAAAATCCATTTGAAATAATTCTCTAGTGTTTTGGTCACTAAATATGTCAGTTCTCTGATTTACTCTCACAGAAGATGCATTAGAATAAATTCCATCACCTTGGTTTTTATAATTGAACTGATAAAGACACCATAGGGACTTCTTGTCTGAGTCCCAAAAGATATATCAAGCCTGTTTTGTTTAGGCCCTTTTGTCTCTGTTGTGGGAGATAGAGGAAAGGAAAAGAAAAAGTGAGGGCTATTAAAGTTTTTAATGCTACAGCCCCTTTCAGAATCTCCTCAAACTATTCCAATATTTTAAAGAGTAGAGGAATAAGAGAAGAGCTCAGAATAAAAATAAATGGAGACAGTCAGAAGTATAAGCATTTACAGGTTTTGTTAAAAAATAATCATAAAGTTTAATACACTCTGAAACTTCTTTTCCATGGCCATTTTCACGTAAGTCAAAAATGAGATTCTGTTGATTTTTACCTAAGGTCTGAAGACAATAGTAGCGAACCATTCCAAAATCCAAAACAAAGTACTTGGATCCCTAAGCAGAATCTTTAAGGAGGTAACTGAACAAGTCTAGAAAACTTCTAGTAATAACTACCTTCAGCCTATTAAAAGGGTTGAATAGGTCAAAGGGAGGTAGAAATCAGAGGATGTCTTTGTGGATTCCATCTTCTCTGTGTCTTTGGGGAAGGAGGAATCTTCATGTAAAGATGAATAAGTGATATTGAATGAAAATCAATTGGTGATCTCAATCAATTTCCCCAGGAGACTGAGGGACCTAGTGGACGCATAACTAGAAAAGTCAGAACCCAAAGGCTGTTGTCAGTTATCTACTCAATGGGTCACCAACAAGAGGTGGCTGCATGGCAAATGGCCTGTTTTCCCAGAGTATGTGTTTCCTGTACTCCCAAACTGAGTTGTCACGAAGGAGAATATAAATCTAAAGCTGTTCTAAAGGGACTTTCTCATGTGATCCACGTACAGAAACAAATACAGCACTACAAGAGCCAATGGTGAAGCTACAGGTGACAGGAAAGTATATCATCTCTACCAGGGGAATCTCGGTCAAAGGAGGCAAGGAGGGTATATGAAGAACTCCAAGGACCTTGGGGAGGTGGAGGAGTCAGGGATGCACAATATGCATATACCAAGACTAAGAAACCAGGATCAGGACACTATAGACCCCTATCACCCTTCTCTCCCCTTCTCTTTTTGACCTTGGAGGGGACATAATATGAAAACAAGGCAGTCTGGAGAGAAAAATTCCATTATACTCAATTTCCTTTGCTATATTTCTACCCCAAATATACCTGGGCTGAGCGTGGAGAAAGTTTCAATTTTTAGTAGTAACAATTTTGCCCAGTAGCTAGCACTGAAGACTAATTACTGAAATGACAATGTTTTATGTCCAGAATTGGCTGAACAACTTGATTAATTAAGAAAGATAAAAAAAGAGCTAATTTATTCCATATATTAAAGGGGCAAACTAGTCCCACAGAGCTGGTTTGAGGGAATCACTTAGGAAGGACAAAGCTGTTTCCTGGTTGGACTCAGTATAAAGGTTACACTTAAGATTAACCCTTTTCATAAAACATAGTGGGAGTATGGTGACGATACTATTACTTTTATCCATTAATGATTTCCAAATTTGCTTACTTTTAGCTATATTCTAGAAAAAATATTTTCCTAAAACTATTGTGACAGTAAGTGGCCCTTGCTGGACACATTTGCATTAACAAAATTTGTGGAAACTCTACCTAGCCCTTTAAGTTCTTAGCTGCTGCTGGAAAAGAAAAGAGGACAGAATGATTCCCATTAGGTGGCCTCCCCAATGGAAGATTCAAACACTGGCAACGGCAGCCAAAACAATTCATCACACTGGCAGCTTGTGTCAGAGACCCACAGGTCTCTATCTGTAGAATAAAAACAGAGGTGATGCTTTCCTTTATACTGACCACTGGCCCCCATCTACTCCTGTCTTAGTTTTGAATTGATTCTCCATTCATTGTTCCCATTAGCATTAAGTGTCATGATACGTATGCTTGTGATACCTTTACTCCCAAACTGACTAGTGCTGCGGCATACACAGCTCCCCAGGTAAGATTTCTTCAGAGTTGGTCATCTAAGAGGCTTTAAATTGTTTGGCAATTAAGTCATCACTTTATTCCCACATAACTATGTGGCATCATATGTTTGCTACATGCAGAAAAATATAAAAAACAATATATCTGCATACTTGTTTTAATTTTAAATGCACTCCATTCCAAGAAGCACAGTAAGATACAATGAAAGACAGGCCTAGGCAAGGTGCTAACAGGATTGATATATGCTGTCTTTCTCTATTCAGATGACCTCTTTGCGTGCTTACCTAGCCTCCTTGGTACCAGGTTAACTGGCTTTGCTCTATGTTGCTCCTTCCACTTCTCCAGGTTCTCCAGCTCTTTCTCAGCAACTAAGCCAAATGAGAAATATAAAATCATAAATCATTAGAATGTTAAAGGAAACTGGTCCCTTTAAAGCATTAAAAACAACCATTAAAGAACAATGAAATACATGCAAGCATGGGTGGATGAGATATTTGGGAAAGGAAGACCCCATTCAATCCTAACCCCTTGAAGTCACCCTAAGCCAGTGGTTGGCAAACCGCAGCTTGCGAGCCACATGCATCTCTTTGGCTCCTTGACTGTGGCTCTTCCACAAAAGACCACAGCCTGGGTGAGTCTATTTTGAAGAAGTGGCATTAGAAAAAGTTTAAGTTTAAAAAATTTGTCTCTCAAAAGAAATTTCAATCGTTGTACTATTGATATTTGGCTCTGTTGACTAATGAGTTTGCCGACCACTGCCTTAGGCCCACCTTTGTGCAATGTCTCTGCTGCATAGGAGGTTCAAATATGGAAAAGAACCTAAACTCCTACTAAAACAAGAGTTTCCTTTTTCTTCCCATTCAAGAGAATGTGTGCAAAACTAGAATAGTCATGTCAATAAGAGCTTTTCACACATAGGTAAATATATATTCCCAAGTAATTCTGATGCCCATATTCTTTATTTTAAGGGTTCCCAAATCTTACTGCAACTATAACAATGTGAGAGCTCTGCACTGCAGGTGGGCAACCCTGCTCTAGTTTTTGGCACTTGGGACAGAAGTACTGATTCCCTAAAGTACACTCAGTGACAGCAGGGCACAGAGATACTAGTTCATTATTTCCAAAGCATGCCCAAATCTCCACTTAGACCTAATTGTTCCAAATGTCCATTTACAATTTTTTGTAATTATTAGAGAAAAAATTTCCTGAAACACCTCAAAAATCTGGAGCACACTAAGACTTAAGTATTTAAATCAAAAGCTTATGAAATGCCAAAACATTTGGGACTTTGTTGGTCAAGTGTTGGCAGTGCCCACTCACTGCATAGCAGTGTTTGCCATATTCTATACTGAATATTAAAAGGAAACCTCCAGTTTTACCATGAGGAGGAGAGCTGTTTACTTTCCTGTTATGCTCTTATGTTCATCCTTAATCGTAAAATTAAATTTTCTACAAAGATCTAATGAAGGAAATAGTCCCACAATTGACTTGACAAACTTTGTAACTTCTTTGTGAACTAAATTTTAGTTCTCCTTCCAACTCTAGTGTATAATGCTATAACTTTAAATGACAGCATTTATTTTGCTGTATAATTCAATTAAATATCTTAATAGCCACTAGATATAAACACAAAAATGAGTACAGTATGGTTCCTGTCCTCAAAGATGTTATCATCTAAATTATTAAAAAAATATATTGAAGTACAGCATGTCCTCCAATATGTTGTTTTATTATAATGTTGATGAGATGTCATAGGAACTTAGCTTTTCTTTATATTAAGTAGTCTATGGTAAAATTGGTTTTATTTTACATTGTTTCACTTGAAGTTGCAGAACCTATAAGCAATATGAAGTGAATTTACTTACTGTATACAAATAAAAATAACTGAGAGTAGACTGTGATAATTACAAAAGTATGGGAGCACAGAAGCTTAAAAATAATTCAATTTTAAAGGGATTAAACATTATCAAGAAAGAGACAAGTTATTTCAAACACATAATTATTTTAAATATATAACTTGTCTATCTCAAAAGTAGTCATCTATGATAATAAAAGCACAATATGCAAATCAACAGAACAACCAAACAGCAGAACTATTGTCTGGATGACCTTCCAGCCGACCAAGCTATGTCAGGCACTGGCACCAGGCCAGCCAAGGCGGGTGCAATGTGACTGGTTGGGGGGGCCTGCCATCACCCCATGATTGCCCTGCAGAGGGAGAATGAAGCCACTGGCCAGTGGGGCAATCAATTGAGCGGAGGTGGGGTGGGGTGGGAGGGGGGCGGGGTGTGATTACCCCAAAGAGGGAGGCCCAGGCCACCCTTTGTGAGGAGGTTGATGGGGAAGCAGGGGCTCTGCAACTGATCACCCTTCAGAGGGAGGCCCAGGCCACCGGCAGGCGGGTGATCGATGAAGGGGAGAGGGATGCTCCATGAAACCGTGGAACCGGGTTGTGTGGTGGTGGACTCAGGCAGTGCCAGGCCAAGGTGGGTGTGGGCAGCGGGTGGAGCTGCAAAAGCCTACCCTTGCCCGAATTTCATGCAATGGGCCTCCAGTAGTCTATAAAAATGTCTGCAATCAGCCCAACTTTACAGGAATGAGAAAAAGGTCTATTGGCAAACTGTTTAAGCTCATCAGAAATCTGAGATTTACAATCATGCTATGAGTTCTGCTTTTAACGTAGAGAATCAAGTTTAGAAACATTAAAAGTAATATTTTTAAAAGGCAGAATTAAACTGCTAAGGTTAAAGAAAATAACTGATGAGATCTGGTGAGTATATTCAAATCAGAAAATAAAAATACTTTAGACCAAAAAAAAAAAAATCAATTGTACTCTATAAGAAAATGAGAAGCTTTCTGAATGTTAAATAAATATACATACTCCTTTGTATCTGCTTTCTTCGGTTTTCATTTGGTGCTATCAAGGTGTAGGCACCTATGCTAGAATGAAGAGGGAAAAAAATTGTTTATTATCACAAGAAACTACTAGTGCCTATAAACCACCAAACATTCTTCCTGCAAATACTATCATCACCATCAAGTATGTACTATAGAAGATACTCTTCCTGTTAAGACGTACGTCTGTTCTCCACAAGCTTTACAATCTAGTTGTCAGTTAAACAAATGCAGAGTGACAGGTGATGCTTTACTGTTAGTTACTGGTAAACTCTTTTTTGCAGGGATCCACCATTCCTCTAGGTGGTGCTCACAATCAAATCCCTTTGAGGTGGCTTTAGATGGGCATCCTCTTCCACAAGAATGACCCACATTGGGAGTAAAAGAAATACTCATGAATTATTTGTTCCCATAAACTGGGAATATGGGCCATTTGCAATGCAGCCATCTCTTCTTACATTATTTTTATTGAATTTATTGGGGTGACATTGGTTAATAAAATTATATAGGTTTCAAGTATACAATCCTATTATAATACATCATTTTAATATTATATTGTGTCAACTACCCCAAATCAGGTCTTCTTTTATTATCATTTATCTACCAATCTCCACCCCCTACTTTATCCTCTTCTACCTCCCCTCACCCCCTTTCGTTCTGGTAATTACCATATTGCTGTCTGTGTCTATGAGGGTTTTATTTTTTTCGTTTTTAATTTTTGCTTAATCCCTTCATCTTTTTCACTAATCCTTTCAACTCAACTCCCTTCTGACAGCTATTAGTCTGTTCTCTGTATCTATAAGTCTGTTTCTGGTTTGTTGCCAGTATGTTTGTTCATTAGATTTCACATATAAGTGAGATCACATGGTACTTGTCTTTCTATGACTGGCTAATTTTGCTTAGCATAATACTCTGTAGGTCCATCCATGCTGTTACAAAAGTTAAGGTTTCCTTCTTTTTTACTGCTGAGTAGCATTCCACTGTATAAATGTACAACGGTTTTTATACCCTCTCATCCTCTAATGTGCACTTGGACTGCTCCCAAATCCTGGCTATTGTAAATAAGTTGTAATGAACATAAGAGTGTGGATTAGTGCAGCTATCTCTTCTTGATGACCCATCTCAGTGGTCACTGACCACAGCCTTGTGTTTGAGTTCTGAGACTTCTAGGCATAGATTCCTCATTGTTCTTGGGACACTATTGAGCATAATCAGGAGCTCAAAGAAGTAAGGGAGTCACTTCAATTCATAAGATTATCAGAGAAAACTTCATTTATGCAAAAATATTCAACTCTGGGATATCAAGATGTTAAAATATTGTGAGCTTTTGAGAGCAGAAACTGTGCTTGATTGATCTGTTTATGCCCAGCCACTGGCAAAACGTCTGATACAATGTGGCTACTTGACAAATGTGGGCTGAATTAAAATGAAACTATGCCAACACCTAGTTTGTGAGTCTGTGCTGGGTGTTTCTTCTTTGAGATGATCCATGTGGTTCCACAAGAGCATAAATAGTTCACATCACAAAAATATGGCTCAGCAACTGACTGTAGCATACATGTGGTTACAGTGTTAGGGGAAATGCTATATATAAACACAACCAGTTTATAAATGTAGGTTTTCTTTAAAGAAAAACAACAAAAACAGGTAACCTCAGAAGACTCTCTTCAACACAGAATGTATAATTTCAAAGGACAAATTAGCAAAGATTGAACAGGAGAGGCCAAAAGCACTGATTACCAGAAGCCGTTTCTTCCTTATCTATTTATGTTTCTAGCAGCGAGCCTTCAGCCAGCTTCAAACCAGGCTTTAATTTTAGACTTGTAAATGGGAGGTGTGCAACCACCTTTGCATACAAATGGGGCTGCTGGTGCCCAATTGCCTAATGTATATCAGCAGATGTTGCATGTGTAGCCTAGCATACATGCAACGTTATGAATACAAAATTAGGAGGCTGCTGCCACTGCTGCTGGAAATTAATCCTTTGTCCACTGCATATTCTTTGCTCACCCTAAGAAAGATTTTTCACTCCTCATTTGCCAACACTTTATAGGAGCCTGAGAGCTACAATTCTGTGGATAGTACTTTGCAGACTTGAATATGACACAAAAGTGAGCCATTCTGCAGTCTTAAAGATGAAACATGAGATAATGGATTTACACGCCAACCATGAAATGATGGCGCAATCCTCAATGTTCACTAAAATCGTAGTACAGAGCTTCTCACCATACCAGGGATTTGACTATTCTGCAAATCAGTCATACTTAAACTGTAGTGAGCAGCAGAATGACTTGGAAATTTTGTTAAAGGGAAGAATTTCTGATTCAGTAGGTCTGGAGTGGGGTCTGATAACTTGCATTTTTAACTGATCTGGGTTATTCTCTCTCTGGGGACCACACTTTGAGAACCACTGCTATATATCTAGACAAGCTGACTTTGAACATCGGCACTAAATGGGATTTTAGGGATTAATAAACCACTGATAAAAACACCTATGTCAAAGATCATGAGTTTATTTTAAGCAATAGTGCTGAGATGCAAACCCAGGACTTTTGACTCAGACCAGTCACGAGTCTGCAGCTAACTCTTCAGCTCAATGTAGAAAGAATAATATATGACTATCCTTAACTTCAGCCTCTTGATAGATTTCCAAACAAAGTAATGAACTTAATTTAACTGAGTACCTATAGACTTGTTGTGTTAGGGATAATACCAAAACACAGACACCACCCACTTTAACAGAGCTTACGCTTTAGTTAGGAACCATTCAGGAAACCACTAGAACATACCACAAGGATATCCAAGCAACCATCAAAGTGAGATGAAAGAAGTAGTGAGAGATTTAAGGTGGAGGAGAGTCAGAGACCCCTGAGGGGTAGAAAATATCAGAGAAGAATAGCAAATTGAAGAATAGAAAATTAAAGAATAGCAAAAATGACCAAAAAATATATATATATTTGTTTGCTAAGACTGCTAAGAGCAGCTTTGTAGAGAATTTCCCCAAACTCCATCTGTCTCTCTCATAAAAATTTTGCAAATGATTTGGGAAGTAAAATTAATATGATTTTGTAAATACTTAATTCTACATTATCTAATCTGATTAAGTTCAAGTTTAATAACATCACATTAGGTTCTTCAGTCTTAGAAATAGGGCTATGGTCAATCTGTGGTCAATGAGTAGGCTACAGATAACCTAGGCATGGTAGAGGGCTATGAAAAGAGGAAAATAATTATCTAGCCATAAATCAGAGGTTTTTAATTGAAAGCACTTAAACATAATCCCAGGATCAAGGACAATGGTCCCTGAATAAATGTTTTATGTTAGTGAATTTTTTAGTAATATTTTATTGGCTGAAAATGCCAAATATAAAACGTAATATTTAGAAGAAAGCACTGTCAATGAATTGTGCTTCTATTCCTCTTATTTGATATAGGAAGAAGAGCATAAATCTAAGGATCTGTTTTTTATTTTTTATACCATATGGCAGAGCATAATGCCTTGGTAGATACAAATTTTCATCCCTTTCCTCCTAGCTTTTCCTTGACATGAATAACATATAACTTACCCATGCTTTCAGCCAATTAGTTTCCACCCACAACAAGGGCCTCTGCTGTTTTAACCTCCATGTCATCCCTTTCAACCATCTGATTCTCAAAGCTGCCAATCTACACCAGCACAACCTACATTTCAGTGCTTAATATTCTGGTCATTTCCTGATTAAGCAACATTCAAGCTACTGAAATAAATATATATCTTTGAAAATGAGTTTCCTTAATTACCTCTTTGAAATTTAATGGAATTTCTCAACTTGTAAGGTTGTTTTCACTTTACAACAGCACATATCACTGAGATATACTAAGGGAGAACATATAAAAGAGTAGGACAAAAGAAAAATATTTTCCTGCATCATAAAAAAATAAATAAATATATTCAAGAAAATGTTTTCTTTGTGAGATCTCTCCTGAGCTACACAACTGCTTCTCTTACATACATTCTTGCACAATTTTTAGGAAGCATCATCAACAAGCAATCTATGAAAAAATGTCATGTTGAAATTATGAAAAATATCTTGGCTGTCTAACAGTATTACATAAATATATATCCTGGTGTGTGGAAACTGTAGATGTAATTTAAATTTCTAATTAAGAGCAATACTGGTTGACTTAAAAAACGAAACATAGCCAAAAGCAAAAATTCAGAAAGGTATAAAAGATTATGTTACAAACATAATTTCAAGCAGACAACTAGACATTGACTGCCATCCTATACAAAATTGGTTTGAGGTTTTCATAGTTTAAGAAAATCTTATCCTTGGATGAAATTGTAAAAAAGAAGAATTTGGTTAATCAAAAATACTGGATAAAGACTTACTTTCTAGACAAGACTTTCCATATTGGTTTTTATTAAATAATCTTCAATGCAGGAATCTGAATCTCACTGTTTTTAGCCAACTTGAGTCAAAAATTGAAGCATTTGGGCTTCCAAAAGTTCTTTTATAAAAACATCATATTCCAAAGAGAAATATAAAATAACAAGATCAGGCCGAGTAAATCATTCTTGATTCTTAAGCCTGTTACACCAGCCCTGACCCAGCACTCACATCACCAGTGTAGAAGCACTCGTAAATGCTCTTTGATTTCAGAATGCACAGAGCCCAAAACATTGTCTGCATACCCAAGGCTGATATGAAGATGGTTAGTTCTATAACTCACAGCTTTTGTTAGAGAGCTGAATAGACACCCAAAAGGAAAAGATAAGCAAACAAGAGATCATCAGGTCATCATAGCCTCTGTTGATGGGGTACCTTTATGGAAACTAGAAAGAAGTACACACACACAGACAAATTCATACCAGGGTTCCTATGAAGGTCCATGGCTTCATGAGACACAGTAAACTTAGGCAAATGAGAAAAATGTGTTGCACACATGGTTTGGTATATACAGTTGAACCTTGAGCAACATGGGTTTGAACTACATAGGTCAACTTATATATTGTTGTTGTTTTTTTTCAATAGAAACAGTCAGCCCTTAGCATCCACAGATAAAACAATCACAGATAGAAAAAACAAACAGTACTGTTGTACTCTAAAGCATGGAATTTCACCTCTAATTGAAAATATTGTTGTTGTATTTTTGTTTTGTTTTGCTTTAATTAGAAAATCTTTATTTCATATTAAAATAATATGTTCATCATTTAGAATAAAGCAAGCACACTTCCTTGAGTCCATTATTTTAGGTAATTGTTGTTTCCATGAACAGAGTTATTGGGTATCTATACTAATAAAAGAGAAAGATGTAAAATGACTGTACCTTCACAACACCCACCAGCAAATCAGGAGTATGTAAATTAACCCAACAAAGACGACAGGTTAATTTGCATACACAGGTGTGAGTGGCTGGGAGCCTTCTGCACCTCCCCAGCCGCTCCAGGCCTCTGGGCAGCATAGGAAGGTGAAAAGGCAATTCCAGATGGAGCGAAGGAAGTGTTGGCAGCCAGGGGAAGGAAGGCCCATTCTTGCATGAATCTTCGTGCATCAGGCTTCTAGTCATTTAAATATTTGCCTACATGCTTGTTGGATGCTTCTGTAGCCTGTTCTTGGTAGGAATTCCAATTTTTCTGAGTTCTTCTCTTTCCTTAAGGTATTCCATTTTGCATTCCTCATAAAAGGCAGGATCATTATAGTAAACCATTAGACATTCTTTCAATGAAGAATTTCTTTCCAACATTTTGCTACCATAGGATTTCACACTCTGCAAAATTTGGTCAAATCTTGAACTTCTTCAGAACATCTTTCTTGGGTCTTTTCTCTCATTATTTTAGGTATCAAAACATATTTTACATGTCTGAGATGCTGTTCATATGACCCAGCAAACAAACACACTTCTCTGGATTTATCCTACTAGGTCAAGTGCCATCTTGGTGACAGAGGAAGGCCGAAGATACTGTTTTTGGCCCATGATTGGTTGAATCCATGAATGCACAGGGCTTACTATAGAGTCAAAAGTTGTATGTGGATTTTTTGTTCAAGGGTCAGCTGTACCATATTTCAGCTCCAAATTACCACCCTAACCAAGCAAATTTGTGCCGTTACCAGCCTGCACAATTTTACAGAGTGGACCTGAACAAATTTCTTTACTTAAAACACATAAATGATAAAAGCTATGAAAAGAAAAGCAAGAAAGATTTATTTTAGGGATAACAAGAATGTATATAAAATACAGTATTATAGAGATTTGTCATCTTTAAGATGTCAGAAGCCAATCAATGATGGAAGTAGAGATGGGGACCAACTGGTAGTTATACTTGCAAAATGCATAAACTTGCTTCCTCAGTTATAAATAACTACAAGAAATCCATATTTTCAGAAAATATCAGTATAGGTCTGGGGATTTGATATGAACTTACTGACAAAATAATCTTAACCTAACACACTAACCTGGATGCTGGCAGAAGTCATGAGACTGCTGGGGCAGAAACAAATGACTTTAGCACTCATGGCATAGCAGGCAACATGAACACCAGCATATTTACATCTGTTCTCTCTGGCCCAAATCTTATGGGGGCAACACTGTGCATTTTGATTGCATTACAGCTGAGGAACACTGAGTTGGAGGATCTACCATTTATACAGCAACTAAGTAAGCAAGACTGGTTCTTGTTCTGGGGAATAATATGCCTCATCTTTCAAAGTTCCAAGCTGCATAACAACTCTGAGAAACTTTCCAGATTATAAAATGGTCAGGGATGCAGTTCTGGCACACCCAGCAAGACATCAAAGTGAAAGAAGCTGAACAAAGGCTATCTTTACCAACAGAATATTTAGGATTAAAATTCTGTTTAAGGATAGCTGAATAATAAAAAAATATCATTTCCATAAAAACCTGGGCTATACATTTTCTTTTTATTATTATTAATAGACTTTAATATAATTATGCATATATAATTAGAGCATAGCCTCCTCAAGGTCCATAACTTAAAGCAAAGCTGCTCAATGTTATCTGAAACTTAAAGGAAAAAATCAGAACTTCAAGACATAGGAAATTATATCTAATTTTCACATAGAATACTGTATTTTAAAATAATATTCATCATTTATTTCTGATTTTGAAAGAAACATATGGCCCAGTGGTGTGGCTCAGTGGTAGAGTATCAATCAATGAACCAGAAGGTCATGGTTCAATTCAAAGTAAGGGGTCAGGGCACATTCCTGGATTTCAGGCTCAGTTCCTAGTTGGGGCATGTAGGAGGCAGCTGATTGATAATTCTGATGATTCTCTTTCATCACTGATGTTTCTATCTCTCTCTCTCCATCTCCCTTAGTCTATCTAAAATCAATAAAAATGTATTTTTAAAAAATAAACATAAGCTCATAGAAAAATGCATATTCTTAAAACATTTAAAAGTCACTCATAATCCCACCCCTTAGAGATCTCAATTACAATTGCATTTGGGTAAATTTCAGCCTAATCCATATTCTGTATATGTTATTGTGCAGTTGTAATCATATCTTAAGCTCAATTCTGTATTCTGCTTTCATTTATAAGTGGTTTTCCAATTATACATAAAATAAGCTTAATATTAAATGGCTTCATAATATTTCATGACATACTAGTATATGTATCATAATATAATTACTCACTTTACCATTTCAGTTGTTTCAATTACTATTATAAACAATCTTGCAGGATGTACAAAGTGTAAAACATAAAGCTTTTCACAGCACAATATCCAGAAGAAAACTTGCATAGTCTTCTAAAATCAGTACTCTGAACAGGAATATGGACTACATTTAAATATCTCATTTACATTTCCAAAATCCAGAGATAATGTGATCACATGATTAATTTCTGTTCTTATGCATGACACTCAATTCCTAAACTAAAACAGTGCTTGGAAATAAATGTTCTATTACGGTTGCCTACTATTTGTATTATATCTGCCCTAGAATACCTATATTCAGACTTATTTTATAAGAGAGTAACAAATAAATACAGCCATTTATTAAGACACCTATTTGAGGAAATTGTTATATTGTATGTAATTATAATAGTTATATATAACATATATAACTTAATAGACTTTTATTTTATACGCTAGAGGCCTGGAGCATGAAATTGTGTGGGAATGAGGGATGTTCTTCAGCCAGGTCTGTACCCTCTTGCAATATGGGAACCTTCGGGGGATGTCCAACTTCCATAGGTATGGGGCCTAAACCAGTAGTCAGACATCCCTCTCACAATCTGGAACTGCTGGATCCTAACTGCTCACCTGCCTGCCTGCCTGATTTCCCCTAACCACTTGTCTTCCTGCCTGATTGCCCCAACCACTTGTCTAACTGCCTCATCACCCATAACTGCTCGCCTGCTTGTTAATTGCCCATAATCACTTTGCCTCAGCCCCCACTGCTGCAGCTTCATCCAGAAGGACATCTGGAATGATGTTTGGAAGGTCATTTGGCTGTCTGTTCTAATTAGCAAATTACGCCTTTATTATTATAGATACAGTATAGACCCTGGTCCTGAATCACTTAATACATCTCCTTTTCATGCTGTGACTGAATCCTTTGCTGCTTCTTCCACAATATATGAAATACTAGGAGCCCAGTGCATGAATTTGTGCATCTTGAAAGGAACTGTGGGCCGCAATGCTGTGATGGGCAGAGGGATGGGTCTTGGCCCATCCTCTTCACCCCTGCCTGACCCCTCCCACCACAGCCCCTGATCCCCATTTGCCTGCAACCCCGCTCCTGTTGCTGCTGTTCCCATGCACTGATGGCTCCAGCCCCACTGACAGTAGGTGCAAGTGGGGCCATCACTGGCAGCAGATGCAAGGGGTAGCTCCAGTGCTGGCAGGAGATGCAAGTGCCAGGTGGGACCACAGAACATGTGAGGCAAGATTTTTCAGTAACCATCAGAAGCCTACCCTGATGATAGCACCTGGTTCCCCACCTTGTTCTAGAGCCCCCGCTCCCTTGCTTCACCATCCCACTGTGGCTGATGTCCGCCATGTTCTGCATGTGCCCTCTGGTGGTCAGTGCACATCATAGTGACTGGTTGTTCGGTTGTTCCACTGTTCAGTTTATTTGCATATTAGGGTTTTATATATATAGACTAGAGGCCCAGTGCACAAAATTTGTGCATGGGAGGTGTGTCCCTCAGCCCAGTCTGCACTCTCTCCAATCTGGGACTCCTAAAGAGATGTCTGATTAAATGGGCAGACATCCCACACAATCCAGGACTGCTGGCTTCCAACTGCTTACCTGCCTGCCTTCCTAATTGCCCCTAATCGATTCTGCCTGCCAGCCTGATTACCCTCTAACAACTCCCATGCCAGCCTGATTGTCCCTAACTGCTCTCCCCTGCAGACCTGGTCCCTTCCAACTGCCCTTCCCTGCAAGCACCCCAGCTTCCCTCTTCTGCCATTCTGGTCACCCCTAACTGCCCTCCTCTGCAGGCTTGATCACTCCCAGCTACCCTCTTTTGCAGGCCTGATCTCCCACAACTCCCCTTTCTTACAGACCTGGTCCCTCCAACTTCCCACCCCTGCTGGCCATCTTGTGGTAACCATCTTGTGTCTACATGGGGACAGGATCTTTTGACCACATGGGGGCAGCCATCTTGTGTGTTGGAGTGATGGTCAATCTGAATATTACTCTTTTATTAGATAGGATAGTTTTTCAGACTACTTTTTTACATCCCTAGTTCTGACTCTTCACTCTCACATCTATAGCCTGGTTCCTGATTCTTTCCTTTTGGTTGTTGTGTCCCAGGAGTAATAAGAAACACTGAAACAAAATGGTATTGGTAAGTAATATCTCATTAAAGATTACTAACCAGTTTTCTCTTATAAAAAAAAATAGTATGATTCTGTCCTGGCCAGTGTGGCTTAGTTGGTTGGGCATTCCATGTTCACCAGAAGGTTGCCAGTTTGATTCCTGGTCAGGACACGTGTTCAGGATATGAGTTCAATCTTGAGTGAGGGGTGTGCAGGAGGCAGGCAATTGATGTTTCTCTCTCCCTCTCCCTTTCTCTCTCTATAAAAGTCAATAAGAATGTATATTTTTAAAAATAGCATGGTTCTGACCTCAGGGTAAACTGTACAAATTTTAAATATACAGCTTCATGACGAGCTTTCTTTTAACTTATCTGGATTCTAAAAGAATAATGGCAAAAGAGGGAGAGGTACCATGGATTTTAGGTTATTATCTAAGTTACTTTCCCCCACCTTTTTATCTTAAATTTTAAGCCTAAAAGCAAAATTAAATACTGTGTAAAATAAAAATCCGTATCTATTACCTATAGTTACCAATTGTTAATGTTTTGCTATCTTGCTTTTTCTCTTTCCTCGTCCTCATTTTTTTTTCTGCACCACATGATCATAAGCTGCAGAGTCATGACACATCACACCTAAATACTTCAGCATATATCTCCTGGGAACAAAGAGTTCTCCTTAAACATGATAGAACTGTCAAACCAGGAATTTTAGTATTCAGTCTATATTTACATTTCTAACTTACTCCAATTTTTTAATATTCTTTCCTACTCCTATTTTATCCCTGATCCAATCATGAAATATACACTACTATGATTTGGCATGCCTTTTAGACTCCTTCAATCTAATCAGTTTTATTTTTGAAGAATCCAGGTGTGATAATTTTATGTGTCACCTTAACTGGGCCACATGCGTCTGTGAGGCTCTATCTGGAAGATATAATCACTTGAACTGATAAACTGAGTAAATGCCCCTCTTCATTTAGGTGGGCATCACCCAACCTACTGAGGGCCTTCATGAACAGAAAAAATAAAAGGAAGAGTAAGGTGGAAACCACTCTGTCTAACTGTTGAGCTGAGGCAGAGATCCTCATCCGCCCTCAGTACTCCAGGCTCCTACACCCTGAGACTTAGAGTGGGAGACACCTTCCATCTCTGGCTTTCAGGCCTTCACGCTGTACCTGTGCCTTCCTGGATCTTCTGCTCGTCGATGGCAGGTCGTGGGACTTCTTAGCCTCCATAACTGAGCCTACATCTCACAATAAATCAGATAGATAGATAGATAGATAGATAGATAGATAGATAGATAGAAAGATAGATAGACAGATAGACAGATAGACAGATAGACAAGTAGACAAACATACTGTTGTTAGTTATATTTTGCTGAAAAACCCTGACCAATACACCAGGTAAATTGTCTTTAAAAATTTATAAAATGCCTCGCAATCTGAATTTGAGAAGTGATTTCCCTCACAATTAAATATGTAGGTTAAACATTTTTGGAAATAGTACCACACAGGAGATGTTATCCAAGATTCTACTCTTAGAACAATAGTTGTTTCCTTGTACAAATAAATAATAAACTGATGTGAAAAACAGTATCCGCTGATATGATCACATTTTAAAATAAAGATTAGAAAGGGAATATATCTTCTTATATCTGTCACCTCCTATTGGCAGTAGAAACCAAAGGGTATAATGCTCCTAATCCTTCCTACGTGACATAAAGAGTCAAAATGCACAACCTACACATTAAAAACAAAAATGTCTTTGTACGAAAATGTTTGAAGTGTTGATTTCTAAGGATTATAATTACAGGGGCTTTTATATAATTTTTATAATGTGTGAATGTTTATAACAAGCAGATATGACTTCACTTATATAATCAATAAAAAAATAGTCCAAAGATTTTGAAATGAAACATATATTTAAACTAAAGATTTAGGACTCACATTTTCTTACAAGATTTCCACTCTCACTGGTTTTATAGTAAACCAATCACTGGGCAATACTAGTCCTTGAGTTTTAATGATGGCAGATGTCTTCAGTTTTTCAAGACTGTAATGGATTGCCTTTTAAGTTTTTATATAGGGGAGATACAAACATTACAGAACAAAGAAACCATCATCTGTTGATTCTCTGATACAGAACAAACAGTTCAAATGCAGTCTTCTGCCTTTGATTTATTTTCTTGTTAAGCTTTTGTTGCAGATTCAAATACATTTTGAATAGATGCAATTAACCTTAACAATATGTATAACCTTACAGGACTGTACTGACTTTGAAGTAAGTAACCTACTGTGTAATTGAACTGTTTCTTTTTTCTCATTTCTGCTACGCATCTACTGATTATTATAGGTGTTATGTATGTTCAAGCTTTCATCATCCTGTTGATTTATTGTTTCACTGTTTCAGCTGTCAAAGGCTTTTTGAGAAATACCCACTCATTTTTGGTGATATTGTTTTTGAATAAAAATGATTACTCCCTACGACTTGGCAGGCTGCAATTTCATACCATATTGAGGAGTGGAATCTAGTACAGAAGAGTTGGAAATTCATTCTAAGCAGGACCATGATTTCTACCCTCCTGCATAAACAGGAAAGTAAATTTGATCTAATCAAACAAAAATGTATTTTCTTTCCATTCACTCCAGTAATTTCTTCTGCCATGCATAGAACTGTGCTTTTCAAACCATAGATAGTAACCCACTAAAGGGAAATTTATTTTTAATGAAGGGAAAGAAAAAAATGTCAAGAATTTATCACATACAGCAAGAATCCCCACAGAAAATTTTCTCTTACAAACTACTTCTCTATTCAAATCATTTTTATTGTGTTACATGTATACATATCTCCCCATTGCCCCGCTCCCTCCCAGGCATACCCCAACCCCCCAGTGTCTATGTTCATTGGTTATGCTTGCATGCATAGATACAAGACCTTTGATTGATCTCATATCTATCCCACTTCTCCTTAATCTTCTTGCTATAATATCAGTCTGTTGATGCTTTACTGCCTCTGTATCTATCCTTTTGTTCATCAGTTTACAATGTTCTTTATTGTCCACAAATGAGAGAGAACATGTGATGCTTCTCCTTCATTGACTGGGTTATTTCACTAAGCATAAGGCTCTCCAGTTCCATCCAGGTTGCTGAAAATGGTAAGAGTTCCTTCTTTTTAATGGCAGCACAGAATTTCATTATGTAGATGTACCACAGTTTTCTGATCCACTCATCTGATGATGTGCACCTAGGCTGTTTCCAAATTGGAGCTATTGTAAATTGTGCTGCTATAAACATAGGGGTGCATAAATCCTTTCTGATTGGTGTTTGTAATTTCTTAGGATAAATTCCTAAGAGTGGGATTGCTGGGTCAAATGGGAGATCCATTTTTAGTTTTTTAATAAAACACCATACTCTTCTCCACAGTGGCTGCACCAGTCTGCATTCCCACCAACAGTGCACAAGGGTTCCTTTTTCTCCCATCCTCGCCAACACTTGGCATTTGTTGATTTGTTGATGATTGCCATTCTGACAGGTGTAAGATGGTATCGCATTGTCGTTTTGATTTGCATCTCTCAGATAATTAGTGATTTTGAACATGTTTTCATGTGTCTCTTGGCCTTCCTTCTGTCATCTTTTGAAAAGGTTCTATTTAGGTCCGTTGCCCATTTTTTTTACTGGATCGTTCATCTTCCTTTTATTAAGTTGTATAAGTTGGCTGTAGATGTTGGAGATTAAACCTTTATCAGTGATAACATTTGCAAATATGTTCTCCCAAACAGTGGTCTTTCTTATTGTTCTGTTGATGGTTTCTTTTGCTGTACAAAAGCTTTTTATTTTGATGTAGTCCCATTTGATTATTTTTTCTTTAGCTTCCATTGCCTTTGGAGCAGTATCAGTGAAGAAGTTCTTTAGGCATATGTCTGAGATTGTGCTGCCTGTGGATTCCCCTAATATTTTTATGGTTTCCCTTCTAATGTTTAAGTCCTGTATCCATATTGAGTTTATTTTTGTATTTGGGGTAAGTTGGTGGTCCAGTTTCATTTTTTTGCATGTATCTGTCCAATTTTCCTAACACCATTTGTTGAAGAGGCTATCTTGACTCCATTGTGTGTTCATACCTCCTTTGTCAAATATTAGTGGAGCATAGTGGTTTGGGTGGATATCTGGATTCTCTTTTCTATTTCATTGGTCTATGTGTCTGTTCTTGTGCCAGTACCAGACTGTTTTGAGAACAGTTGCTTTGTAATATAGCTTGAAATCTTGTATTGAGATCCCACCTACTTTATTCTTCTTCCTCAGAATTGCTGTGGCTATTCGTAGTCTTTTTTTGTTCCAGATGAATCTATGAAGAATTCTTTCTAGATCTGTGAAGTATGTCATTGGTATTTTAATGGGTAGTGCATTGAATCTATAGATTGCTTTGGGTAATATGGACATTTTAATGATGTTGATTCTCCCAATCCATGAGCATGGTATGCTCTTCCATCTGTTAACATCTCACTCTATCTCTTTTTTCAGTGTCCTGTAGTTTTCTACATATAGGTCTTTTACCTCTTTAGTTAGGTATATTCCTAGGTATCTTAATTTTATTAATGCAATGATAAATGGGATTGCTTTTTGAGTCTCTCCTTCTGTGATTTCACTAATACTGTATAGAAATGCCACAGATTTCTTGGCATCAACTTTGTATCCTCCTACATAGTCAAATTCATTTATTAAGTTAATTAGTTTTGGGATGGAGTCCTTTGGGTTTTTTATGTACAGTATCATGTCATCTGCAAATAAGGACAGCTTTACTTCTTCTTTTCCAATTTGGATGCCTTTTATTTCTTCTTCTTGTCTAATTGCAATGGCAAATACACCCAGTACTATGTCAAACAGAAGAGGTGAGAGTGGGCATCCCTGTCTTGTTCCTGTTCTTAGGGGAAATGGTTTTAGTTTTTGCCCATTGAATATGATGTTAGCTGTGGGTTTATCATATATGGCTTTTATGATGTTGAGTTATGATCCTTCTATTCCCACTTTGCTGAGAGTTTTTATCAAGAAAGAGTGTTGGATTTTGTCAAATGCTTTTTCTACATCAATTGATATGACTATGTAACTTTTATCTCTCAATTAGTTTATGTGATATATCACGTTTATTGATTTGCAGATATTGTACCATCCCTGCATTCCTGGGATGAATGCTACTTGGTCATGGTGTATGATCTTTCTGATGTAATGCTGGATCCAATTTGCTAGAATTTTGTTGAGGATTTTGGCATCTATGTTCATGAGAAATATTGGCCTATAATTCTCTTTCATTGTGTTGTCTTTATCTAGTTTTGGTATTAGGGTATGCTGGCTTCATAGAAGGTGTATGGAAGTATTCCTTCTTGAATGTTTTTTGAATAGTCTGAGGAGGATAGGTTTTAAATCTTCTGTTAATGGCTCCTGTGTAGCCATCTGGATCCGGGCTTTTATTTGCTGGAAGCTTTTTGATGACTGCTTTAATTTATCCATAGTTATTGGCCTATTGAGATGTTTAGATTCTTCCTGATTGAGTTTTGGAAAGTTATATTTTTCTAGGAATATGTCCATTTCTTGCAGGTTGTCCAATTTCTTGGAGTAGAGTTGTTCATAGTATTTTTATACAATCCTTTGTATTTCAGTGGGGTCTGTTGTCATTTCTCCTCTTTCATTTCTGATTTTGTTTATTTGGGTCTTCTCTCTTTGCTTCTTGGTGAGCCTGGCTAGAGGTCCATCAATCTTGTTTATCCTTTCAAAAACCAGCTCTTGGTTTTGTTGATCTTTTGAATTGTTTCTTTGGTCTCCATGTTGTTTAACTCCCCTCTGATCTTTACTATTTCCTTCCATCTGTTTACACTGGGCTTTTCTTGTTGCTCTCTTTCAAGCTCTTTGAGTTTTAGAGTTAGGTAATTTATTATCATTGTTTCCTGTTTTTTTGCAGTAGGCTTGTAGGACTATGAACTTCCCTCTCAAGACTGCTTTCACTGTGTCCCATAAATTTGTATTGTTGTGTTGTCATTGTCATTTGTTGCCATGATGTTTTTTATTTCTTCCTTGATCTCTTTGGTTACCCAGTCATTGTTTAATAGCATGCTATTTAGTCTCCATGTGTTTGATTTCTTTCTATTGTTTTTATTCTAGTTGATTTCCAATTTTATGCCACTGTGGTCTGAGAAAATGCTTGATACGATTTCTATCTTCTTGAATTTGAAGAGACTATTCTTATGACCCATCATATGATCTATCTTTGAAAATGACTCATGTGCACTAGAGAATAATGTATATTCTGTGGCTTTGGTGTGAAATGTTCTGAAGATGTCAATTAATTCCATCTGGTCTAGTGAGTCATTTAGGATTGCTGTTTCTCTGCTGATTTTTTTGTTTAAAGGATTTGTCCAGTGGTGACAGTGGGGTATTAAAATCTCCTACTATGATTGTATTGCTGTCAATGTCTCCCTTAATATCCTCCAAGAGTTTTTTTATGTATTTAGGTGTTCCTATATTGCGTGCATATATGTTTACCAGAATTATTTCTTCTTGTTGGATTATTCCCTTTAGTATTATGAAGTGGCCTTCTTTATCTCTTGTTATGTCCTTCACTTTGAGATCTAATTTGTCAGATGTAAGTATTGCAACCCCAGCTTTTTTTTTCATTTCCATTTGCTTCAAATACGATCTTCTATCCCTTCACTCTCAATCTGTGTGCATCTCTTTACTTGAGGTGGATTTCTTGCAGACAGCAGATATATGGATCATGTTTTCTTATCCTATTGGTTACCCTATGTCTTTTGATTGGAGCATTTAATCCATTTACATTTAAAGTTATTATTGATAAGTACATATCTGTTGCCATTTTTAGTCCTTACCCCTGAGTTCCTTCTTCACTTCCTATTTCTTTTTATTACAGCAGACCCTTTAACATTTCTTGCATTTTGTCTGTAAATCTTCTGATTTCACCTTCAAGTTTGATTGAGAGTCTTGCAGGTTACAGAATCATTGGATTCACACCCTTCCTTTGCATGACTTTGTATATTTCATTCCATTCCCTTCTGGCCTGATGAGTTTCTGTTGAGAAATCAGTAGCTAGTCTTATGGGGGTTCCTTTGTAGGTAACTTTCTGTTTCTCTCTGGCTGCTTTTAAGATTCTTACTTTTTTGTCATCAGTGTTTGCCAATTTAATTATAATGTGCCTTGGTGTCGGTTTGTTGAGGTTAATTTTGCTTGGGACTCTGTGAGCTTCTTGGATTTGTGTGGGTTTTTTCTTTCCTATATTGGGAAAATATTCTGACATTATTTCTTCAAACAGGTTCTCTAATCCTTGCTCAGTTTCCACTTTTTCTGGAACTCCAATTATGCAGATGTTGTTTTGTTTCATGTTATCCCAAAATTCCCTTAGGCTCTCCTCTTGCTTTTTAACTTTTTTTTTTTTTCTAGAAGCTGCTCTACTTGGATATTTTTTCCTACTGTGTCTTCTAGCTCACTGATGCAATCCTCTGCTTCTTCTAGCCTACTTTTGATGCTTTCTATTGAGTTCTTTATAGCAGTGATGTCATTTTTCATTTCTTCTTGATTATTCTGCACCTCCTCTAGGTTCTTCTGCATTTCTTCTTGCTTCTTCTTCATTTCCTCTTGGCTCTTACTCTCATTTTGTCTTCCATTCTTTTCATCCACCTTATGATCATTTCTCTGAACTCTTCCTCTGGCAGGCTTATTTCTGCTTCTATTTTGTTACTTCCTTTTCTGGTGAAACCTGCCTTTCTGTCTTATGTGGGCTGTTTCTTTTTCTGCCTATGGTCTTTCTTCTCCGGGTGTCTGGTTATGTAGTTCTCTCTCCTACGTTGATTGGAAGGCACAAACTACAACACGACCAGATACAGCACACAAGGCACTGAGTAGAAATGTACTCAGGATGTTAATAATCACAAATAATGTGACAACCAATGAAAGACAAATTAGGGGTAAGTGGAGAAAAAAGAAGAGGAAAATGAGGAAGAAAGAAAAGAAAGAAATGCCAAAATCAAATTGGGAGAGGGAGAAAAAATAAATAAATGAATGAATAAAAAAACAAAATAAAATAAGAAAATAAAAAGGAGAAGAAGGAGAAGAAAAGAGGAAGAGAAAAAAGTCAGAGTGAAAAGAAAGGATAAGAGAGAAAAGGGGAACAAAATATAGGTGTCAGGAGAAAACGCCAATAAAACAGTCACTAATCCCAACAAACGTCGGCAACCAGTACCTAGAGATTAATACAAACTACAAATAACAACTGGTATGGAGAGAGGTGAGGTAAAATCAAACCAAATCAAAGCAAACAAAAAGCAAAACAAAACAAGGAGAGTAAGCTAAAACAATCACACCGAAAAAGTACAAAAAATTGATATAATCACCGTTCAGGCAAAGAGCAACAAAAGGTCATACAGAAAAACAACTTTTTGGATAGTGAAGTCAAGAAGAGAGAGGTTTGTATGGGCTTGGAGTAGGGGATTTGAAATTAGATATATAAGTGGGGTGAAATTTTAACCAGGTAGAGAGAAAGAATAGGGAGAATCTAAAGTTGGAAAGGGAAAGATAAAACAAGACAACAAAATGGGGAAAGTTAGGAGGAAAATGTTGGCATAAATGTAAAGTTGAGTTAGAGTAAAATTATGCTAAAGGAAAAGTGAAAATAGAATGTAAAACTCTAATCCCGAAGTAAAATAAAGGGAAAACAAAATGACACTTGTTTTTTTCCAAAATGGTAAAATAGTATTAGCACTAATACTAGTTGAAAACAAAAATGTAATAATTAAAAAGGTAAAATCAATTGAGGAGGAAAGAAAAAAATGTTTTTAAATTAAAATATGCAAAAATGAAAAAATATAAAATAAAATAAAAAATTTTAAAAAAGAAAAAAAAATAGAATGATTATTCACTTCTGCTATTGTTCTGCTTGGCACTTCTGTTTCCCAGGTGGGAGGGTATAGCAGTTCCCTGTGTTCCACTGTGAGTTATGTCTTAATCTCTTTATTCTTATATGGTTATGAGAGAGTCAATTTGTGCATCATCCACTGGGTGGCAGTGTTTCGGAATTGACCTCTGAGACTAATCACAGGATCTCTCTAGGCTGTGCTCAGATCCTGCTCACAACCACTCTCTGATTCTCAAAACCAGTTTGTGGGGATTTTGCAGCCGGGACACTGTAAAAACTCCCAGGCTGTCCCTCTGTGTCAGATCAAAACGAGTCGTTTTCCAGAGCTCCCCCTCTGTCAACAGCTCTGAGAGTTTGCCCCCACACTTAGGGATCACGCCCTGCCCCACATCCGCAGACCTCTCCAGAGGCAGCTTTCCCGAAGCCTGGTTCCCATAGTGTGTGTGTCTCTGTTCTGCAGGACAGGAGACCTCACCTTATCCCAGGCGAAATCTGACCTTTCCGTGTGCCACGTGGGGCTCCTCTAAGTCTGTGTTTGCGCAGATTGGAGAGAGCAGTGTTCTGGGTCCCCGGGTCCCTGGCTGTTCGGTGGGTGCTTCAGCCTCAGCTTTCAGACAACTGCAGACATCCACCTCCCTCTGCAAGATGGCGCTGTCTCTGCATTCGCACTGGTGACTCCAGCAGACAAAATCCCCATGGCAGTGGGGTCGCCTGACCAGGAAAGCCCCGTCCAGCAGTCCCCCACCTTCTCCTGGAGGATAACTGACTCTTAACTTCCCAACAATCATTCCCAGTGCGACTCTCAGTTGCACACTCTCCCTTTGCCCAGCGACAAAGTTCCAGATACTTCTGTCTACTCTGCCGCCATTTTTCTCCTCCTATCCAAATCATTTTAAAGCTGTAAACAAATGTCACATTGCTGTTTCTACAGTACCCCTAACCTATAGAAATTTTATTTTCTTGATGTAAAAATATAACAATTGATAGGAAATTAACTAGTTGCACTTCACTTCTTTCTCCAGCTCTACATCATGTTCAGGACCTAGATGGTGGGTAGACTCCTGTTTGAGTGCTGGTTCTGAGACTTGGGAAATCAATTAATCTATCAAAACTCAGTTTATTTACCTAAAAAGTAACAATGTCTTTATTGTGAATAGAAAATTTAACAAAGTATATAATATGCTTAGCACAAGGTCTAGCACATAGTAAGGGTTCCAGATATAAAAGTTTGAGTTATTGATTGTTATTTTGGTTTTACTCTCAGTTTAATTCTTTCAGATTACAACTCATTGCAAGGCACTCAGTTTAACTATTTCAGGTCACTGCTAATTCACTCTATACTACCACAGTATTGCAATGCTTTGCTGCATTTCTCATTTCGAAAATAAGTTAAATAGGCAGAGTTTCGCTGATTAGTTTGGTAGTAGGATTTGGTAATTGTTGAATCATATCGTTATCATTAAGTTAGAAAATCATTAAATAGTATTGTTAAATACTACCTGTTATCTTACAAACTTCCCAAATGCTTATGAGTCTTATGCAAAGACTAGCCCCTAATGAGTAGCCCCAAAATGAATAGCCACCTATATTGAGCCATCAATAAGAGTACTCCTCGCCAAGACTGGTTTGGCTCAGTGGATAGAGCGTCAGTGTGCAGACTGAAGGGTCCCAGGTTTGATTCCAGTTGGGGGCATGTACCTTGCTTTCGGGCACATCTCCACAGTGGGGAGTGCAGGAGGCGGCTGATCAGTGTCTCTCTCTCATTGATGTTTCTGACTTTCTATCTCTCTCCCTTCCTCTCTGTAAAAAAATCAATAAAATATATTAAAAAAAGAAGAAGGAGGAGGAGGAGGAGGAGGAGGAGAAAAAAGAAGGGTACTCCTCAGCCCTTGTGGGTGGCTCAAAAGGTTGTGGGTTTGATTCCATTCAGGGCACATACCTAGCTTATGGGTTCAGTTCCCAGTCAGGGTGTGTATAGTAGGCAACTGACCAATGTCTCTCTCTCTCTCTCTCTCTCTCTCTCTCTCTCTCTCTCTCTCTCTCTCTCTCTCTCTCCTTTCCTGTCTCTGTGAACATTCATGAAAACATCCTCAGGTGAAGGTTAAAAAAAAGAAGAAGAAGAGTACTCATCAAAATCATTCACAGATGTTTCTCTCTGTGTGTATTATCGTTTCAGAGCACTAAAGGGAACATTGGCATTATTCAGCTCTTCATTCCCACGGAAAAGGGACAACCTGATGCTTTCATGCCATTTAGCATCAATAGGCAAAGCTTATTTTCTCAGTCATATGAAGAGACTGTAGAGAAATCTGGAGCACTGCACTGAAGAAGAAACAGTAAACAGTTCTTATTGGCTCACATAAATTTGCAGAAGCTTGAACTCTATTTAAGATTATTTTATGTGGCTAGTTTAATATATTTTTATTGATTTTAGAGAAAGGAAGGGAGAAGGAGAGATAGAAACATGCATGAGGGCCCTGGTTTGTGTTGCTCAGTGGTTAGAGTGTCAGCCCAAGAACTGAAGGATTGCTGGTTTGATTCTGATCAACGGCACATACTTGGGTTGCAGGCTATCCATGCTGGTTGGGGCACATGTGGGAGGCAACCAGTTGATGTGGCTCTCTTACATTGATGATTCTCTGTCTTCTCTCTCCACCTCCCTACTTCTTTCCACTGTCTCTAAAATCAATGTATGTGGGATGGAGCAAGAGGCAAGGGGGAGATATTTTCCAGTGCAAAAAAAGAAAGAAAGAAACATTGATGAGAGAAAAATCAATTGGCTGCCTCTTGCATGCCTCCTACTGGGAATTGTGCCCACAACCTGGGCATGTGCCCTGACTGGTAATTGAACCAATGACCTCTTGCTGCATGGGTCGATGCTCATCCACTGAGCAATACCAGCTGGGCTTATGTGGCTAGTTTAAATTCAAACAAGATGATTCAAGAACGATAAAGATTTTGATTATCATCTGTCTTAGACATAACAAATTATACTTCACGGTTCCAAATATACACATCAATTATTAAATAGTGATATTTATAAATATTGGCCTAATACTAAGCTTAATGATTATGTTATCATTTCCCACATTTTATTCCAATTTATATTTACAAAGTATTTAATAATAATGTACCAAAATCTCTTTAAGGGGGAAAGAGAGAAAAAACAGGGATTGGCCACTAATAAGTGATCTTACCAAGCCATCCTTTACACTCCCTTCTTAGAGAGTTTGAGGATGGAGGGAAGGAAAAGTATGTTACCAGGGTTATTTCCTTCCCAGTAGCACAATGAGCTGTGAAAAGTATTGACCCTAGTCAGGTTACTCAGTGGGTAGGTCATCAGCCCATCAACTGAAGGCTCACAGGTTCGATTCCAGTCAAGAGCACATACCTCAGTTGCAGGCTCAATTCCCAGCCCCAGACAGGGCACATGCAGGAGGCAATCAATTGATTCTCTCTCGCATCAATGTTTCTCTCCCCCCCCCCCTTCTTTCCACTCTCTCTAAAAACCTATGAGATTAAATATCTTTGGGTGAGGATTAAGCAAAAAAAAGGTACTGAAGTTAGAGTAAGAAAGCTAGAGAATGTCCCCGACCCCCAACACAGGAAATGAGAAAAAGGAGTGGGTTTCCCCAGTACACATATAAAGCTGTCTATCAGACAGAGTGTCGAATCTGTGTTATCAGGGGTAGGTGCATCTTAAAAACTGTGTCTATTTGGGTTCTCCAAGAAGTAAACATCAAGGATACATCAAGATGGAATTAGACATGAGAGAGATTTACTGGGGGGATGTCTGTGAAGTATAAAAGGGGAATAAGGAGAAGCAGGCAGGGAAAGCCTTGAGAACATGAGCAGGTCTGATATCCATGAAAGGAGAGAGGGAAGATTGAGAAGGAAGAATCTCACACTGCTGCTATCCAGTTCTGAGGAAATCGTGGGTAGGTCAATGGTGAGTCTTCTGGCAGAAGCTAAACAATAGAGGAATTCTGCATGGGCAGGGATGGGCTGCATTAGCACCCCGAACACTCATTCCAGTCACTGGCTGGGAAGAATGCAGAATAATTGTGCTAGCAGAGCAAAAGGTGAAATGGATCCAAAAGGGTGTTGGAAGAGGCTGTCTATTCGCTACGCCCTTCACAGTAAGCTCTTTTGAAGGGGACCTGCATAGCAAGCTTCCCTTGCTGTCACAGAAGCTACTTAATATCCTATAGTATAATTTAAAAAAAAAAATGTTTAGTCTTTGTCCCTAGTTCCTGGCACAGAGCTCCTAAAATCATTGGAATTATAAGTGATAAAAGTGTGCATGAAAGGATCCACATGCTAACTTGACAGGCTCAGGGAAGGCCTGCATGGTGATCTTGCAAACTCAGAGTCTTAAAGTAACCACAAGGGATGGTCTGAAATTAAACTTAAACTAAAAACAGTTATGGTGGGTAGTTACATCACCTACAAGGTCAACCTTTATTTTAACTGAGCCTATCTGTCATTTTGCATCTATAAAAACATACCATTGAAATCTCTGGGTAACTTGTAACTTCCCTTTTTCTGGATCCTTAGCGACACAACCTAATGTGCCTGGACTCCAGGACAGATACCACAAATTCCTTCACTGTTATCATGTTAATTGTCTATTATTTTACTTTTTATCTAATCCTAGAGGTCTCCCCCACCCTCAGCTTTGATTTCTCCCACTTTTCTAGTCTATCACCAATGTAACCCACCTATGTCCTTCTTTGATTGCAATCCTATCTAATAAAAGGGTAATAAGCAAATTAACCATCACTCTGTCACAAAAATGGTGGTGCCCATAGTCACAAGATGGCAGTGCCCAGTCCCCTTAGCCCCACCAGAGTCCCTTGTCCTGTCATCCCTGCTGCTAGAATCACCATTCCTGCCAGCATCCCTACTGGAGTCCCTGGCCCTGTGAGCCTTGCTGGGGAGAGGGATAGGCAAGCAGCACACACTGTATCCACCCACTCATCTGCCACTGGAGTCCTAGGTCCTGTCAGCCCCACCACAGATGGGCCTCTGGCCGGGATGGGCAGTTGGGGGTCATAAGGCTGGCCAGAGAGGGCAATTGGGGGCCATCAGGCTGTCTGGGAGGACAGTTGTGGGCTATGAAACTGGCTGAGGAGGGGAGTTGGGGGCCATGAGGCTGGCAGGGAGGGCAATTGGGGACCATGAGGCTGGCACGGGAGGGCAGTTGGAGACCATGTGGCCATTAGGGGAGGGCATTTGGGAGTGATCAGGCCAGAGGGGGGGACAGTTGGGAGCAAGCAGGCTGGTGGGGGAGCAATAGGGGGTGAGCAGGCCAGCAGGCAGAGTAGATAGGGGAAATCAGGTAGGCAGGTAGGTGAGTGGTTAGGAGCCAGCAGTCTTGGATTGTAAGAGGGATGTCTCACTGCCAATTTAGGCCTGATCCCACAGGGACATCCCTGGCAGTTGGACAGATTGGAGAGGATGCAGGCCAGGCTGAGGGAGACCCAATCCCCCTCCTGTAAGATTTCACACACCAGGCCTCTAGTTTATAAATATAGATGTAACCTGCTATTCTCTGGAACATTATCTCAATGTTCTGCTTCCCAGCAATTGTCGACAGATTGGGCTCAAATAAACCCACATAAATTCTTTACAGGTTTTTTTTTGTTTGTTTGTTTGTTTGTTTTAACGTTAACAAAAGCCAGAAATAGGTGACTCCTAGGGGGAAGGCTACTCTAGATAGCTTCAAGATTGGAGCTCTTTGCCAGAAAAACCAACAATGTGATTTAAGAGTTAGAACTTCCAGGTCCACTCCCCATCCCTCCAACCCACACCCACACCTCTGGGGCACTAACTCAGTCACACTACCCAGTGATATAATCAATCAATCATGCTGCAGTGGAGTATGAATAAAAATTTTTGAATGGAAAATGAGGCTTGGAGAGCTTGAACACACAAGGTGCCAGGATGGCAACCCACCTAGAGAAGGTATAGAAGCTGGACATATATTTGCCCTATGAATCTCTCCCATTTGACTGTTCCTGAGTTATATGCTTTATAATAAAACTGTAATCATAAATATAGTAGTTTCCATGATTTCTGTAATTCATTCTAGTGAATTATTAAACCTAGAGGTAGAGAAAAGTGATAGGAACCTCAAATTTGTAGTCAGCTGGGAAGAAATGTTGGTATCCTGGGGACCTCACTTGTAGCTTACTCCTAAAGTGGGGGGGGGGGCAGACTTAGGGGAGTAAACCCTTAACTTGTGGCATTTGTGCTAACTCTGAGCAGGTAGAGTCAGGATGGAATTGAATTGTAGTTATTAGTTGTTGGAATAACATATTTGTAAGAAAAAAAACCATACAACTCCTAATTATCCTGTGGATTTGCCCCTGGAACATCACCTTCTGCTCACAACTGCACCCTGCCCCGCCACCCGCTGGCCTAGTTCAGGCCCTGGAATTCCTTTATAACACATATAAAGAATTATTCATGTAATTATCTGATAAGTATTTGCCCAGCAGTTATACTGTAAGCTTCTTAGGGTCAGTCTTTTGCTGAGTAGTTATTTGTCCCTATATTTTTAATTGACTATCCAGAGTTAGAAATCCCCTCTTATTGTAGGGTTGCCGTGAGGACTGAAAGAGTTAATATATGCCATGCACTTTCACATACTAAGCACAACATGTGTTTGCTATTAATACTACTCATCTCTAACTCTCTACAATTCTCACTATAAAGCAAGCTAAAAATATGTTAAAGTAAACTGAATTTGTACACACATATGTTAAAGTCAACTGTTTAGTAAAATTCCAAACTATGGGTTCATTTTCAGTAGATCTTTCCTTCAAACAGTATCATAGGGCCACTTCCAGGTATAGTTCAACTATCTGAATGAAGTGAACCTGCTTATATAATGATCACAGTCAAGAGCCTATTGCCGAAAATTGGGTAAAGCAAGGTAAAAATCCCTTCCAGAAAAACCCATGCCTTAGTCTTATAGTTATGTACCTATGAATAAGTAAGATGTTTACAAACAAGCAAACTACTGAAAGGAAGAGTAAAAAATTATTTTGGATTAGAAATTTGTGGGGACTTTTTTCTCTTTAAGTCTGTGTAGATAGCTTATAATATTTAAAGAAAAGATAAAATTACCAACTAAAAATAAGTGGGAAAGCCAATATGAATTAATAAATATACTTGTAACTCTTTAAATCCAAATACAGTCAAGAACTCAGCCTGGCTTTGGATTCTACTAGTATTGGTCCTTAGACTGTCCTAAAATCTGTTTATTTATATTTATATGTGAGGTAGGTGGGTGTTTTAAATCAGTATGTTTTTATAAGACACAAACACCACATCAGGGTAATAGCATAACACTTGGTCAATAAAAACCTGTTCAATAAATTTAAGGCCATCAGCACCCAATATGTTACTGCATATTTATTTGCTTTATACATAAACACACAAAGCAAATAACTATCCAGTAAAATATTGCAAATATCCAGCAAAATATCAAGCATAGACACAAACATGCACACACATGATTAAAAAAAGAAACTCTGAGTGGTTGGTATTAACTCATTTTAAGTAGTGACAAATGGAAGCATAAAGTAGCTAAGCACCACACTGAAGTTCAGAGAGCAAGTCGTGGCACAATCTGAGTTGGAACCAAAGTCGGCCTGGCATGGAACCTGGTGCTCCTGTGCCCATACTAAGGCTTTCCTGATGAATCCATGGAAATATATACACAAAACAAGGTCAAATTCCAGGTCATATAATTAAGAACATATTGAGAGTGAACAAATTAAGCCTCATTATTAAGCACTTAATTTTATCCTTCATTTTTCTTAATTTTCCATCACAAAATGTTTCCAATTTCTCTCCAAAAATAAAATAAAATTTAAACCTTAATGGGTGTTTGTTGTTGTTTTTATTAAAATGTTATTTTCTATTCAGCCATTTCCTTGATTTTCCACTTTTATTACAGGAGACAAGTGAGAAAAAAAAATCTTAAAGAGGGACTAGGTTAATTGATCATCATACCCTCACAAAGGTGGCAGCACCCACAGCCAATAAGGAGGGAATATGCTAATTGACTGCCACACCCTCAAAGATGGTGCTGCCCACAGCCAGAAAATGGTGGTGCCCAGTCCCCTCAGCTCCACTGGAGCGGCAGGTGCATGGCAGGGCCAGGCCCACCCTCAGGCGGGTCCAGCCACTCTGTGTGCCTGCCTCAGGAGTCCCCCAGTTCCCTTAGCCCCCCAGCCACTCATGGCCAGCCCAAGGCACAGGCAAGCCTAGGATGGCAGCTGCCCAGAGGAGGATTGAGGCACAGACAAGCCTTAGATGGCAGCTGCCCAGCTGCCCAGGGCTGGCCTGAGATGCAGGCAAGCCACCAATGGTGGCTGTCCTGCCACCCAGAGCTGCCCAAGGCTCAGGTAACCAGGGCCAGACAAGGCTTGTGCTGGCAGCAGTGGCAGCAGCAGAGTTGTTATGGGGGTTTTGCCTTCCCCTGATCACCTGGATGCCTCCCACCTCTAAGGATTCCTGGACTGTGAAAGGGTGCAGCCAGGCTGAGGGGCCCCCCATTCCAGTGCATGAATTTTCATGCACTTGGCTTCTAGTTAGCTGTAAGTGTCTATTACAGATAGAAGAGGAATTTAGAATGGTCCAAAGGGATCTTGATGTTAAACACCTAAAAGGGAATATATCTTTTAATGCTTTGTTTTTTTGTAACAAGTTCACATGAAAGCAAATAAATAAGAGTGTTCTGTGAAAGATAACTGTATTTTCCTATGTACTCCCTAATGGTCTATTGGTAAACCCTAGAAATCACAAAATAGTATGTAGTGAAGAACTACCCATTTCTGAGCAAGTTGATCCAGTAAGATTCTAGGGCAGTTCACATCAAATAAGAAAACAGATGCAACTGCTAATGTTTATAAGATTATATGAACTTAACAAACAAATGACTATACCTAAGTAGATGATTTTAATAGAAAATGAAGCATGTAGAGGATGTTTATCATCAACCTGAAACTAAATGCCCATGACCTCTGATTCATTAAATGCTACAGTTTATGGAGATATAGGTTACTTGAAATTAATGAGCTTCTATTTGAGGAGGAGAAAAAAGATGCAGCAATCTTGCATTGAAACCACCTAGCTCTGTGGTCAGCAAACTGCGGCTTGCATGCCATATGTGGCTCTTTGGCCCCTTGAGTGTGGCTCTTCCACAAAATACCACAGTCTATTTTGAAGAAGTTACATTATAAGAAGTTTAAGTTTAAAAAAATTTGGCTCTCAAAAGAAATTTCAATCGTTGTACTGTTGATAGTTGGCTCTGCTGACTAATGAGTTTGCCAGCTACTGATATATCTCATCTACCTCTACTAAGGTTAACCCTTTTAATAATATTAAAAGCCTGGTACTTATAAATTCTCCTTAAAGTTAAGGGATGAAAGAAAATCTGCTTATTGGTCAAAAGGTTATACATTGTTTCTTAGCAACCAACATTTGTCTTTTATGTTACTGAAAGTTGATGAAAGGAGTGAACTAGGGATGAAGCCATTTGGACAGTTCCATTTCACAGAGGCAGCACTTCAAAAGCAATAATGTCTTTACAAATCATACTGTTGAGTTACAGAAGCTCATTTTATTGGGCAGAAAGAGAGAACTACTGACACTTTGCATAACAAATGTTTCCAGGATACCAACTGTAGTCCCTGGATCAAAGATCAAGAGTAAATATGAAGAGCACTTATCAATGTCAGGAATAGAGAACTTCAGCCACTTCCTCACTCTCTGCGTCAACTCCTCTGGTCCTATGTGGCTCTCTGATCTTTGAGTTGTGTTGGGAGGCAGCATTTGGAGCAACCCCAGAGCGCATGCCCCCTTCACCCTTGGCAGCTGATGTGAGATAGCATTTAGGGCACCAATGTTTGATACAGTAAGACATTTTTTTCTAACAAGTATGAGTTCTGAAGATACCTGGAAAATTATTAAGAAGCCAAGGCAGTTTTTCCACACCCATGTATTTCAACCCTGGAGCCAGTCACCAGAATCAGGAGACTGTTGGTCTTGAAAGGAATAGGGGCTCAGATAAATATGCACAGAACCAAGATAATATGCACACATTCCATTTATATGTGCGTTTGTTTAGGCAAATGAACTTCCTTTCTCTCAAAATCCCTGTTATTGGGCCCCTGTGGTTTCAAACCTTACTGATGAAGAAGGTGTCTGCGGTGAGAAAGTTTGGGGTCTAGGCTCCTGCCCTTTCTCCCCTGCGAAAGGTGTTGTAAAATACTTACAACCTCTGGCCCTGGTGGCCAGGCCCATCCCGCGAAGGGGTCTCCGGAGTCGCCTCCAAAACCTGCCGGGGGCCTGGCAGCGGGTCGGGCTCCCGACGCCTCACAGAGGGGTCCCGGGCCGGGCGGGAGGCGGGGGAGGTGCCCAACACGCTGCTGTGGGTGTACATGGCTCAGTCCGCGGCGGCCGCCGCTGCAGGAGGGATGCGAGCCGGGACGCTGAGAGAGTCTCGAGATGTGATTCCAAAGAGCAGGGCAGCGGTTTTAACAGCTGAGTTTCGATTTCTTGCTACCAGTTGCAAACTGCGCCCGCCCCAGGGATTTCCTTCCCCTTTCGTGCTCCAGCCTGGCACCCCCACTCTTATCCCAGGTAACAGCTCTGGCGCCCACCCGGCTGCTGAATTGAGTTGACTTGGCTGCTATGGGTGAGACTAATTAAAATCTCATAACCAAACTGAGAGGTAATAAAGGTAACTCTTCTATGATCAGCCACATCTGTGAGTGAGTAGCCGTAATGTGGCTACAATCCGAGAGATATTTTAGGTAACCCTAATTTGAGATTACTGCTGGATATTTGAGACTACCGACTTTCAGATGCCAGAGATTAGGTCAACATTTGCAATCATCTAAACAAAGATTTGCTTGTATCAGTGATGACTGCTCTTTGGTTGTTGTGCAAGTACTCTGAAATTAAAGGAAATGGAAACTGAAATCAAAAGCAGAGAAAACACACCACTGGAGAAGCAAGCTAAGGGGTAGGCAGAGATGATTCTCCAGGCAACCTTGCTAAGTAATTGATTAGACATTCAATAAATGTTGATTAGCTGCTTGCTCTGTGCAAGACATTGTGTAGTGATTAACCTATGGTGTGGGGATTTTTAAAAAATATGGATTTGCAAGATTCTGCATCTGTAGGAATTAAAGCATTTTTATAAAGCTCTCAGAGAATTCTGATGTGTGCTGGATTGATCACCCCGATCATAAAGCTGGCTATACATAGATGAGAAGAGGCTCTCCCCTCGCATAACCTGTATTCTAGGGGACAGGTAAACAGAAGCTAATGCCATCAGGGGACAAGTGAAATAACAGGAGGATGGGGGGAAGCTAGAGAGCACTCAAGGAAACTGGGATTAGCTTGAGTAATTCAAGAAAAAGGAACATTTGAGAATGAGCCATGAAAGACATAGAAGTTCACCAGGAAGGAGACACAACGGCAGAGGCTTGTGGCTTAAAATGGCAAGATGTATATTTAACTCCAGGTGTAGCTGAAGAATCACAGCCCAGCCTGCAAGCCATTCAGGAGCTGGATTGCCTTGTTATATTAAGGTGCTTAGAATAGAAGTATATGTTTGATAGCTGGTGAAAGAATGAAATTGAAGCACAGGCAGGGTAAATGCATGGTAGACAGGAGGAGAGAAGTTAGTGGCAAGGAACAGGGGGTAGGGTGGAGGCAGGATGGGGCAGGGAGTGGGGGCAGAAAGGGAGGAAGTCAAATGTTTCTATGGCACCTACAGCATTAGAGCTCTATCAAGTAGGCCAGGGGTTCTCAGACTTTTACAAGTATCAGAACCACCTGAAGGATGTGTTATAACAGACTTCTGGGACCTAACCCTTGAGTTTTTGATTCAATAGGTTTGGGATGAGGCCCAAGGATTTGCATTTCTAACAAGATTCCAGGAGATGCTGCTGGTGCCGGGACTGCTTTTAAGACCACTGTTATAGGCAATGTGGAAGTCAGAGAAGGTTTTCAATATGGCAGTTATGTAATAATATCTATCTGCTAGCAATGTAAAAGGGAGAATAAAAATAAAACTGAAATCTGGGAGATAAAGAGCCCAGTTATTATAATCTAGGTAATAAAAATACAGTTCTGAGCCAAGGAAAATAGAAAGTAGGGGGAGCAAAATCAAGACATTCTCAGTGAAAAATTAACACAATTAAGTTAAAAAAAAATAAAAGAAGAAAATAGATGCAAAGAAGAACTGAGCAACAGAGGCCCAAAGCAAAAGGGAGACAATTTATACAGTACTTTGACCCAGCTTTGCCAATGACCAAGGCTAAGTCTCTTAATTTCTCAGAGACCCAGTTTCTACATCTCTATAATCAGAAATGAAGTTACAATACTTAATTTGTTGGGTATTGTGAGGAATAAAGACACAATATACATTAGTGGTTCTCCAGTAGAGTTTATTTTATCTTCAGCAGACATTTGACAATGCCTGGAAATATTTTCTATCCTGGAGCCTAGAAGGGATTGGAGGTCAGGCTACTTCACTCACCCTACTTCCTCACACACCCTACTTCTCTCCCCAGCCATTGTTGTATATTACCAATCCTAAAGGAGTCTGCTAGGAATGCTGGAAACACCTACAATGCACAGGGCAGCCCCACAACAGAGAATCATCCTGCACCAAACATCAATAGTACTGAAGTTGAAAAATTCTGATTGACAGATAATATGCTTATATTAGAGCCCTTGTAATTTAACAGTGCTGTTTTTATGGCGCCTTTAAAGTTTTAGTTGTGTGAATAGATCATTGGCAGAACCAAGAGGAGAGACAGGTTTTGGGTGAAGGTGAAAGAGTTTTATTTGGAAACTGTTGGGTTAGAGATGCCTGCAGGGTAAGAAATGTAAAAAACAAAAACAAAAACAAAAAAATTGGATCTGGGTGGCCTTTCTGGAGGCCATCTTCAAAATATTTACCCCTGGGAAAACACCACTGGAAATTTTATTTCAGAGGAAAAAGCAATTGTTTTGGTGGTTGGATTAAATTCTAAGTACCAGTAAGGGAAAACCCAAATTAGTGGAAAATCATTATTATTAAAGAAGCTAGTAATAGTATCACTGACTTCAGGAATATACTTAGTTGCCAATATTTATCTTATAACACACCATGTAATATACCAATCTTGCAAACATAAGATAAAAATAGAGAATAATAAGCAAAATCCAAGTTGCTTATTCTGTTCACTTCTCCTTCTACTACATTCTCAAAGTGATAAAAAAAAAAGTGAATGTGATTTATTATTGCAGTAGGCATCTAAAATCCCCTTTAGGCTGCTGGAAAGTTGCCTACTTATATATCACCCACCCATTCTTTCACTTGGTGTGTGCACTGATGTGAGAGCACAGGCTGGCCTTTTACCAGGCTTGGTTTTGAGTGCAGGCGGGGCACTATACAGCAATGACTGGGGGAAGAAGTAGAATGAGTGGGAAAGGTTCTGGATTCCCATCCCTGCTTCCACCAAAGTACTTTAATCTGAATCTTCTCTATCACCTGGACTGCTGCCTAGTTTTGTTTAAAGCAGGAGTTATGTGGCTTCACAAGTCACAGACTATTGATTATCTGTTATATGGGATATGAGAAACACCTATAATCCAGTGAGATTGTTAAATTGCCTGAAATTTGGTGAGTTGGAAATTAGTTTAGGAAATGGTTTTCTTTTGAGATATAACTGCTTCTAGGAATTAATCATTTATTATGTATTAAAGGAGTTTAATCTGAGTAAATACATTTTGGTTAAGAGGAAACCTGAGTGAAAAGAAAAGGATTCAAAGCCTGGCCAGTGTGGTGCAGAGTTTGAGCCTCAACCCATGAGCCAAGAGTTCACTGGTTCGCCCAGATTTCAGACACCATCCCTATCTCTCTACATCTCTCCCTTTTTCTCTCTCTAAAAATCAATAAAAACATTTTTTTAAAGAAAATTATTTAAAAAGATGTTCAAAAGAAAGTGTAAAATGAGACATTCATGGAAAATGGTTATAATGTGTTCAGGACTACAATGACCAATTTTAGCTAGCACAGTGAGCTAAGCTAAAATTAAATTTAAAAAAAACAAACCAACTTTCATCAGTTTGGTCTAAGATTAATATATCCAAGTGTGTCTTATCTTCCAAAGAAGTAAATGTATATTATTTGCCTTAAATTACTCCTTCATTAGTGTGAATGAAGTATCTCAATGAAAACAGTTTCTGAAAATTCTAAGTCATGCTTCTTTAAATTTGATTCTCAGTGAAAAGTTAGACTAATCCAGTAGGTTAAGTATAACAGTTATTTTAAAGCTTTTTTCCTCTTCTACCAAAGGAGTAATATAAAATTCTCCTAATACTTAACATCGTCTCATTTTAAGTGTTTGTGTATGTGTGTGTGCATGTTTGTATCTTGAAAATTTCATATTCTGTAGAAATTCTTCAAATTTATATCATAAAATCTTGGGATACTATAACTATAAATCACCTTAAGTTATGCAAGAAATATTTTAAAAAATGATAAGTACTTTCTACTCACTCTCTTAGAACCTAGAGCTCAAATGGGAAACAGACAGAATCTTGTTATTCTAAATCCATGTTTAAGTTCATCTAGCAACTTCATCTTAGACAGGGAAAAACAGAAACTTATCAACGTCAAGTGACTTGCCAGCATTGTATAACAAATTAGTGGCAGAGCCAGAACTTGAATTTAGATCTGAGTCAAATTTATATTTTGAAAGATGACTTTGACAAATATATTTTTAATAAAATTCAGGATTTTGAATGCTTTTCATTTATTACAAGTTTCACAATGAGCAGCTGTGTATTATTTTTCAAAACAGTATGTTGAAGTTTCTAAACCTACCAAATCAACATTAACATTCTAATATTCTTCTCAATAATTATATGATCAAATGATTTTTTTTAATTTTCCATAGATAGTGAACACTAATTTGGTTAGAATTTTTTTCTTTAATAATGCTAAAATAGTGAGTTTTATAGCATAATATAAAGAATTCTAATTAAGATGTACATTTGTTCCTTCTATTTTTCTGATTACAATGTGTACTGTCACTTGGGGACATGATGAATGTAGAAATGTGCTTCCAATGATACTTCTTATCTTCTGGAAGGTGACTCAATTTCTTTGTTTATAAATTCATATCTGAGGAATACATAGATGCTTCCATCTCTGGGTCTAGCACTGTGGAGTTGCTGCCACAGATCTCTGCTGGCTGCAGGGATGAAAAAAAATTCCCCTTGAGTTTGGAAAAACTTCTGAAGACTGTCAGATTCCCCTGAATGGTTTTTTTAGCCGTGATAAATGAGTCAAACAGAAACTCCACAGTGCTGCTCATATTTTACCCAATTACTATGCCTTTTCCAAAAATTCCCCCTCTTAGGGAACTCCTAATTGTTGTGATGTTTTAGCTCTCAGCCAACTCTTTTGTGAGCATTCAGTCTTTTCTAAATATCACCAGGTATGTAAGAAAATATGTGTGCAGAAGAAAAAGGTAGACCTGACCTTGAGACCTGGAAGAGCCATTTAAGAGTTTTGTGATCTCAGGCAATCAATGAAACTCTCTGAGCTTTGTTGGCTTCATTTGTGAGATGGAAATATTAATCATAATAACACCACTTGTCCAATTTCCCTTTAGGGGTCTGTGAGCATCAAATGAGATAACATGTGAAAGTGGATCATACATTGCATCTTGATGCCAAAAAAATGGGAGAGTTTTATATATGTTTTCTAATAATACCTAAATTTGTCCTAAAAGAGTTCTTAACTTCAATTCCAACAGCTCTTGGCTTTCAATTGCAAAATATTACAGAGTTGTATTCTTAGTGTGTTTTATCTTGAAATCCATTTCAGAATAGGAAAAAAAGCAATATTTATAGTTTCACCTACCAACATATAAATATCTAGGAGTGCAGTCTCCAATAGAGCTGGAATTCTTTGGGCATAACCAGAAGGCACTTAGCATTCCATATACATTTTTGTGACACTGTTTCAACCTTAATATCTTCTGGAAGCTGACAAGAGTTTCATTTCTGCTACTAAAACCTAGGATTCTATTTGATTTGACTTGGGGAAGGAGTCCTATTAGAAATTCCCATGGCCTTTGAATACTTCCAAGAGTGTGACTAGGGTGGGAATTCCTCACAGTCATTACACAGGTTAGAGTTCAAGATTCTTCTAAGTAGTCCTCAGCAGTCCACCACCTATATGGCTACTTTTCTTGAGGTGCCAGTAAGAGAATCCCTTAAAGCTGTTAAAATAATGTAGTTACTTGCAGTCTGAGGAAAGGGAGTGAGTTGTATGTTTTCTACCAAGGGTTTGCCATTCAAACTTTAGGCTGTCATATAGGCCTATGTTTAGATCTTGGCTTTACCATTTACAACTGAGAATGTGAGTGAATTACTGAACATTTCAGGGGCTCAGTCTTCAACTGTAAAATGGAAATAAGAGTAATAAAACTTACAGAATAGTGTTGTTGTATACATTAAGTACAAACTGCTTACTACCTTATATCCAACATGGTATACTCAATGAATATAGTGATAATTATTATTTAAACTAAAAAAATAAATTCAACTAGGCAAAATATGTGGACAAGAACTTTATACCAAAAAAATATTTAAGTGGCTAATAAATATATAAAAAGGAGCTCCACTTCATTTGTCATTGGGGGAAATGCAAATTAAAATTACAATGAGATACCTCTACACACTTAACAGAATGTGTAAAGTGAAAGAGAAAAAAAACAACTAAAATTCTGCGGTCTGATAGTGGGCTTTTAAAGAAATAAAGCCTTTTTGGAAAACTGTTGGATGCAATCTTCTTAAACTGAATCTTTTCATATCTAACCAATCCACAGTAAATGTGATTACCAAGTCATGTGCAATAATGTTTATATGAGCATTAATTCATAGGAGTATAAAACTAGAAACTACTCTCATAGTTATCAACAGCAGATGAGTAAATTGTAGTATACCTTACAATATGATATTATATATAAGGGGATCTATATTTGTTATTCTCTAGGTACCAGGTGGCCATTATTTTAATTCCTCCAGCTATTTTCAGGTATTACTATATTTCTAGTTAGGCCCCTTCACTTATGTAACTTATATTAGTTAAACTATATGTATAACTAATCCACAATGCTGGAGACTCATAGCGACTGTGGTTTAAGCAGTTTGGAAATGTTCTCTGTTACCAGTCCTGGCATATGTAGGCCATGGCTAGGATAGTGAGTGTATGGTGTCAAGCAGTGGTTCTCAACCTTCCTAATGCCGCAACCCTTCAATGCAGCTCCTCATGTGGTGGTGAACCCCAACCATAAAATTATTTCCGTTGCTACTTCATAACTGTAATTTTGCTACTGTTATGATCTGTAATGTAAATATCTGATATGCAGGATGTATTTTCATTGTTACAAATTGAGCATAATTAAAGCATAGTGATTAATCACAAAACAATATGTAATTATATATTGTGAAATATTTATTTCTAATTGCAAATAAATGAAATGTTGTTTTGAATCATGGTGTAGCATGGGTAACAGTCTTCATATGACAACAGTAAACTACATTGCTATACTTTGCTACACCAAGGAGCGGTCTGTTGGTTCCTAAGACCATGGGAAATAGGTGTTTTCCGCTCGTCTTAGGTGACCCCTGTGAAAGGGTCGTTTGACCCCGAAAGGGGTTGTGACCCACAGGTTGAGAACTGCTGGTGTCAAGGGTCCAGGCTTCCATGTGTCATTCTGACTTCTCTAGGGTGTTTCCCTTATTTGCACCTAATGTGTAAATAATCTAGCCAATGGAGAGGAAGAAAAGGAAACTGGAAGACAAGTCCATTTTGTTTAAATGCACAACCTAGAGATTGCACTCATCACTTTTGATCACATTTCACTGTCAAAATTTACATGCTAAATTAGTCACATAAATATAATATTAATTCAGTCATTTAAAATATATTCATTGAATACCTAAAATATATCAGGCACTGTTCCAGGCACTGGAACTATAGTAGTGAGTAAACCCATCAAAAGGCTCTGACACAAAGAAGCTTTCATTCTAGATGGGTAACTAACAAAGTAAATAAATAAAATATGTAGTGTGTTAGATATTGTCAAGTACTGTGGTAGTCAGATTTCAAGAGGATCTCCAGAGATTCTTGCTTCCTATCCCAAATTTGGAGTAAATTATAATGTAGCAGTAGACAACTAATAAAGATTTTATAATCTGGAAGTGTGGTGTAGGCTAACAAAAAAGAAATATAGACACTTGCCATTGTGGCTCAGTGGTTGAGCATCGACCTATGTATGAATCAAGATGTCCTGGTTGGACTCCTGGTTAGGGCACATACCCAGGGTATAGACTTGACCTCCAGTAGAGGGTGTGTAGTAGGTAGCTGATCAATGATTCTCTTTCAGCACTGATGTTTCTATTTCTCTCTCACACTATTCCTTCCTCTCTGAAATCATTAAAAATACGTTTTTGAAAAAAATATATATATGAGCTTGGCTTTGGAACTGACCAGAGGGCAGAAGCAGAAAAAAACTTTGAGGAGAATGTTGACTCAAGTTTAAGAATATTAAAGAGATAGTTAGTAGAAACCTATTAGCTTTGAGGGGGCTGCCCATGAAAGATTACAGGAAGTTTTATCAGGAACAGAAGAATAAGGGATCTGTGTTAGCAACACTACCTATAGTAATATAGAAAATATACCTAATAATACAAAATAATATTGAAGGTAAACTGTCATTGAAAATTGAATCCTTTTAAAGTACAACTTTTTAAAATATCACACAAAAATAGAATAAAGTATAACTTGGAAAATGAAAAAAAAAGAAGGGAGGGAGGAAGAAAGGAAGGAAGGAATACCTAAAGAACTGAGTGAGCTAACTAAAGAGATTTCCAGGCAGAATATTGAAGATCCTGCATAATTTATGCTTGCTGCATATAATAAAATGTGAAAAGGGAGAGATATCCTAAATGAAAGATTATTCTTTAAAACAGAGCCAGACTTACTCCATTTAAAAGTTCCCAACCTCTCTAAGTGGCAAACTATGCTAAAAATGAAAAAAAAAGGGGGGGGGGTCATGGAAGAGATAAATTAAGAGCACCATCAAGCAACAAGAAAGCCTTATCTAAAGAAGAAGCTGAAAAAAGTGGCTGCTAATTCCTTTGTTAAGACAGAATGATCTAAGGAAATAAGTACCTCAGGAAACCATTCAGTCAAAGAATAAAATTTTCAGATGCATTCCTACAACAGTGTCAGCAGAAGCCTAAAGTATACAAAAGTTTAGGTGTGTTTTGTTCAATAGAAAAACTCAAATGAGATTCATAAGAGTACTCTCAAACTTTTTAAGAGAATTATATTTGCAGAAACACCACCAATTTGGAATAAAAGCATGATACATTATGAAATAAACAGAAATCTTGCTCTGACAGAAATCAGCCTAGAAAACTGTACAACTGCATAAAGGGGCTGCCTTTCATGAAAGGAGGAAGATGAGTCAAAGGGCAGAATTTAAAGCTCAGACCAGGTAACCAAATGCCACAAAGAATTATTCTCATTCCTTGAGTACTAATTAGAAGTGCCAATCTGCACATTGATGGATTAAAAATAGGTGCTATTCAGTGGCACCTATTTTCCTCCCATTTTCCCCCTTTGAATATAGTATCTATATTGGTTGTCCTATGCATATTTCACCATTTTATGTTGGATATATTAGGGGAACTACTAGTACTGGTGAGGAGCCTCAGTGATGCTCTAATAGAATGAGATTCATGGAGCCTTGGGAGGAGGTTAGTATATTTGCATGTGGGAGAGATAAGAATCTTTCAGGACTAGGAGGAATACTGTGTTAACTGGCTTTCAAGTTGGCCTCCAATGATTCTTTAGAATAGACTGAGGAGATTCTGGTCAAGATGGCAGTGTAGGTACATGTGGTACTCAAATTCTTCCAGAACCACATAGAAATTACAAGTAAACCAGAGAACAACCATCACTCAGAGATACCTGAAGTTTAGCTGAAAAAGTCCTAGAACTAAGGTTATAAAAAAGAATCTGCATCAAGCCTGGTAAGAGGGGCAGAAAAAATCAACAGACAAGTTCCACACCCCTGTGTGGTGGTTAAAAATCAGAAGAGGAAGCTTGACTACAAAGGTTCTTGCTAAAGAGTGAGAGATTCCAGCCCCATAACGTAGATCATGCCAGGTACCAAAGCCCCTATAATGTAAGTCCTATTCTTTAGTGTCAGCCCCTACATATCTGAACAAACCAGCACAGGGTCCCAATGTCAGAAAGAGAAGTCCCCATAGCTTCTGGTTGTAAAGACTGACAGAGATTGTGGCTAGGTATAGCTGGAGAATCAGGAATTTCTCTTAAAGGGCCCATACACAGACTTATTTGGAGTCACTTGCTCTTCGCTCCAGTGCTGGGACAGAAGATCAAAAAGCACTGGAGACATGCAGAGAGGAGTTGAATTATCTGGCTTCAGAATGACAACTGGAGAACTAGCTTTCTCCTAGATAGAAGTACTGGCATTGTTCCTTTGCTGAGCCCTCCAAAACCAAGCCAGCAGGTTGACACCATATCTGAATCTCTGTCAACCTGTCTCACACTATTTTCCCCACCCTGAGACCCACCCAACCCAAGTTATGGGCCTACTCACTCCATTTCCAGTGGCTTTTCCTTACAAATGGCCTGTCTTGGCTTATGTTTCAGACTGTCCTAAAATCTCTCAATCAAGCAGACAGTCAAGTCAGAGAAAAACAAATACTATATAATTTTTTTTTATATGTGGAATCTAATGAGCAAAATAAACAAACGAAGTAGAAGCAGGTTCAAAGATACAGAAAACAGATTGACAACTGTCAGACAGGAAGGAAGTTTGAGGACTGGGTGAAAAAAGTAAAGGGATTAAACAGTACTAATTGGTAGTTGCGGAATAGCCACAGAGATTTCGTCTGCATTGTGGAGAATATAGACAATAATGTCAAGATAACAGGGCTAGGTGGGAGCTTGGGGCAGCTGGAGAACACTCTGTAGAGTTCATGGTCCAACCAATTTGATGTACATCTGAAACTGGTGCAGAATGGTATTGAATGCAAACTGTGGTTGAAAACACAAGCGCACGCACACACACATACACACATACCACCGCCACCACCAAAACAAACAAATAAAACAAGTAGCCTCTAGCCTCAGCATGCTCCATACTATTCTCTAAGTGGCCCAAGATCCAGCACTAGTGGCAGATGACCTTGGTTCAGAGCTTGGCCTCTCCTTGTACCTATAAGCCCAACAAAGTAGCAGTCATCTGAAGATCTTTCTGTAGCTCATGCCAGGTACCAGAGCCCCTATAACACTATTCCTTAGTGTCAACCCCTGCACATCTGAACCTCCATGATGGCCATAGCCAATCCTTGAAGCCAATTAGCCTGGGGGAAAAACCTCCATTGAGGTACTAATAGCAATCAAGGCTCAACTGTAATAGGAGGGTATATACCCTACTGAGGGACTCATCTGGAATGACCAGCTCTGATAATCAAAGATTCTTTGCCATTGGGCCTCTTCTTGGGTCTCTCTAAATTTATCCATCTTTTTTTCCCTAGGTGTCCTAGGAAACTCTGGAAAAACCTTTTAAGTGTGGTTTTGAAATCTATATCCAGTCATTTTCCTCCATTTCTTTCATTTGTGATCTTTTTCTTTGTCTCCACATTTTTGCTGCTTCCCTGAGTTGGTAGAAAACCTACTACACAAGACCATTCTAAGCCCAGGAGACATAGTAGTTCTACTTAATACATAGAAACAAACACAGGACAGCTGACAAAATGAGGAGACAAAGAAACATGCCCAAAATGAAAAAAAAAGACAAAACTCCAGAAAAAGAATTAAACAAAATGAAAATGAAGACAAGATACAAGACAGTATACCAGATGCAGAGTTCAAAACACTGGTTATAAGGATGCCCAATCAATTTAGCAGAAGAGTAGATAACTTAGTGAGAACTTCAACAAAAGTATAGGAAACATAATTGCAAACCAATTTCAGATGTATACTAATGCTAGTGCTGAAATCTCTTCAGAATAGTCATCCTGATTTCAAAGTTAGTTTTGAAATTTGAAAGTATCAAGTATCGATCAAATTCTCATGCCTTAGGTGTACTTCCTTTTTAGATTTTTCATTTTTCTGCTATTTTTACCATACTGTTTTATTTTAATTTCTCACACACTAACTTCATTTGTATAATTGAGATAAAGTTGTACATATATATAACAAAGATAGAAAACAAAAAATTGTCAAAAATGAAGAATACATTAACTGAAATAAAGAATATATTTCAGAGAATCAATAGTTAAGTAGATGAAGCAGATGATCAAACTAGAGATTTGGAAGATAAGAAAGCAGAAAATACCTATATAGTATAGCAAAAAGAAAAAAGAATGCAAACAAATGAGGATAATATTAGGGACCACTGAGACAATTTCAAGGGTACAAAGATTTACATCAGGATTGAAAACCAATTTGAAAAAATAATGATGGAAAAATCCCTAACCTGGTGAAGGAAATAGACATACAAGTCCAGTAAATGCATGCAGAGAGACCCAAACAAGATAAACTCAAGAGGCTTATTTTATGACACATCATAAATAACATGAAAAAAGTTAAATCAAAGAGAATCTTAAAAGATGAAGGAAAAGCAGTTAGTTGCATACAAGGGAGTTCCTTTTACTGATTTCAACAGCAATTTGAAGGCCAGAAGAGATTGGCATGAGATATTCAAAATGATGAAAAGCAAGGAACTACATAACCAAGATTACTTTACCAAGAAAAGCTCTCATTTAGAATCAAAGAACATATAAAGAGCTTCCCAGACAAAAAAAAAAAAAAAAAAAAAAAAAAAAAAAAAAAAAAAAAAAAAAAAAAAAAAAAAAAAAAAAAAAAAAAAAAAAAAAAAAAAAAAAAAAAAAAAAAGCTAAAGTTCATCACCAAACCAGTATTATATGAAATGTTAATGGATCTTCTTTAAGAAGAGGAAGAGAGAAAAAAAAAAAGAAAGATCAAAACTTTGAATAATCAAATGGCAATCAATACATATTTATCAATAATTACTTTAAATGCAAATGGATTAAATGTTCCAATCAAAAGATATGGAGGCTGAGTAGATTTTAAAAAAGAAGAATTTTACACATGCAGTCTACAAGAGATTTACTTCAGATTGGAAGACACACAGACTAAAACTAAAGGATTGGGAAAAGATATTTTATGAAAATGGAAACAAACAAAAAAAGCTAAGATAGTAATACTTATATCAGTCAAAACAGACAAAGGCTATATAGTAAGAGGTAAGAAAGGTTCAGCAATTCCACCACAGGTATTTATCCAAAATAAAACCTAAGCATGAAATTGAAAAAAACACATATGCATCAATATGTTCATTGCAGCAGTATTTACAATAGACAAGTTATAGAAACAATCTAAGTGTCCACAATAGATGAGTGGATAAGAAGAAGTGGTACACATATACAATGCAATATTAATGAGCCATAAAACGAATAAAATTTTACCATCTGCAACAATGTGGAAGGGCCTAGAGAGTTTTGTACTGAGTAAAACAAGTCAGACAGAGGAAGACAAATGCAATATGATTGCACGTATATGTGGAATCTAAAAAACAAAATAAACTAACAAGCAGAATAGAAACAAACTCATAGACACAAAGAACATTGTGATGATTGCCAGATAGGAGCAAACTTGGAGGATGGTTGAAAAAGATGAAGGCATTAAGAAATAAAAATTGGCCAAGACCGGTTTGGCTCAGTGGATAGAGCGTCGGCTTGCAGACTGGAAGGTCCCAGGTTCGATTCTGATTGGGGGCATGTACCTTGCTTGCGGGCACATCTCCACTGTGGGGCGTGCAGGAAGCGGTTGATCGATGTCTCTCTCTCTCCTCGATGTTTCTGACTTTCTATCTCTCTCTCTTCCTCTGTAAAAAATCAATAAAATATATTTTTTAAAAAAGAAATACAAATTGTTAGTTGCAGAATAGTCACAAGGATATAAAGTACAGCATATAGAATCTATATCTATGTAAAAGCATAATATGCTAATTGTCCCTCCGACCCTTTGACCATTTGACCAATTGCTATGGTGCGCACTGACCACCAGGAGGCAGATGCTTTGACTGATAGGTTAGCTTGCTGTTGGGGTCCAGCCAATTGAGGCTGAGTGAGATGGGCCAGACACACTTTGGAATCCTCCCAGGGTCCCTCCCTAGCCTCAGTCATGCACTGGTGGGGTCCCTTGGCCCGAACTGCACCATCTCACAATCTGGGACCCCTTGGGGGATGTTGGAGAGATGGTTTTGGCCCAATATCTGAAGAAGAGGCCAAGGGACCTGTGCACCTGGCCTCTAATATAGTCAGTAATCAATATATATATATATATAAAAGCCTAAGTGACCATTCAACCATTCGACCAATAGCTATGAAGTGTACTGACCACCAGGGGGCAGAAGCTCCAACCAGTAGGTTAGCTTGCTTCTGGGGTCTAGTTGATCAAGACTGGGCGTGACAGGCTGGACATGCCCTGGAGCCCTCCCATAGTTCCTCCTTGATCCTGGTCAGCCCCAATTAGCTCTGATCTGGACTGGGCAAGATGGCCCTGATTGGCCTGATCAGCCCCAATTGGGGCTGAGCAAGATGGACCAGACATGCCCTTGGAGCCCTCCTGCAGTTCCTCTTCAGCCCCGATCATGCACTAGATAGGTCCTGGATTGTGAGAGGGTGCAAGCCATGCTGAGGGACCCCATTGGTGCACGAATCTGTGCACTGGGCCTCTAGTATTGTAATAAGTACGTGTGTATAAAATGGGTTATTGGGATTATCACTTAGAAAGTTATATGATGTCTAATCACTGGGTTGTATACCTGAAACTAATATAATATTGTACACCCACTGTAATTTAAAAATAAAAATTATTTATTTAAAATTCAAAAACAAGAATAGACTGAGACCAGGGTAGAAGCAGGGAAGCAAGTTGAGAGTCTATTGTAATAATCCAGATGAGAAATAATGGTATCTTGAAACAGCATGACAGAAGTAGAAATAATGAGAGATTTCTAGATTCGTAATAGGTTTTTAAAATATAATGGACAGGATTTTAAAAGTAGAATGAACAATAACTGATTGGATATAGTTATGGGATCAAGGATGTTGTTAAAGTTTTTGGGATCAGTAGCTGGAATGATGGAGTTGCTATCAGCAAACTTGGGGAAGACTGTGGAAGAGGGATTTCTGGGAGGAGTGTTCAGGAGAAGTTATGGTCATGAGTTCACTTGTGTATGTGTTAAGTTTTAAAAGTTCTACACATCCAAGTTGAGAGTTAAGTTCTTAAAGTACAAATGTGGGTCCAGAGAAGATATCCAGACTGAAGATATAAATTTTTGAACTCACCAGCCAACAGAATGTATTGAAAGCCGAGTAATTGGATGAGATTACTAGCATGTGAATTTAGGTAGAAAAGAATTTGGGTGTCCCTGTTCCTAGCTTTAAATTATAGAAGTAGTTTTATTACTGTGGTAGAAGAGAAAGAAAGACATTGAAGGATAACTAGAATTATCTCCCTGATCACTCCAGGTCCAGGCTGGGGCTGGTCAGTTAGTAAAAATGCATGGGTATTATTGAACTAACCCAATGTTCCAGGGGCATAGGTCAATACTGAGAATGTAAGAACAAACAGACTCATCTGAACCTCTAAATCTTAAGTCCATCAAAGCATGGTCCTAGACAAGGTAGAAAAGCTGTTGACTAGGAGCTGGTAATCCAGCTCTCTATATTCTAGCTCAATGATTCTCAGTGTTGTCTATATTTTGTAATCACTTGGGGAGCTTTAGAATCCCTGAGGCTTAGGTCTTACTCCAGAAATCTGTTTCAGTTTGTCTGGGGTGCAGCATGGACACTGGGTGTTTTAAATGCTTACCAGGGATTGTGATGCCCAGCCAAGGTTGAGAATCAGCCTTGTAAATTAAAAACGCTACAATATTTTTATACTTTAGATGAAAAACACTACAATTAATAAGTTACCCTTATTAGCCCCTGTAGGAACAGCTCTTTGCTTTGTGCTTAAGAAGACTTTAGAGAGAAGTTACTAACCTGTAACAATATGACATCTTTGAAGGGTGACCAGTAAACAAAGTGTAAAGAGGTCTTGAACATATTTTTAATTAATTAACCATTATTGAAGTAATATTGGCTAACAAACTTCATGTGTACAATATAATTTGACATATGTGTACTCTCTATATATTGTAAATTGCTTCTAGTATGTCATTTCTCAGAACATTGGGCTGAATGTAAGCAGAAAGACAATTTGGGCTTTTTTTTTTTGTAGTTTGTGGTGCAGTAGATATCATGGAGGATAGCAGAAAAATCATCAGCTAGTTTGTGAGCAAGAATAATGAAATATGCACACAGGATGTACTCAAACCCAGGCTTTGGTATTGACTTTAATACCTAATACTTTTCAGGAAAATGTGGGAAAAGTAAGGATATAAAAATGGTTTATTGATGTAAGAAATTTCTAGCTGTTTAGACAGTGCTGTCAGAGCTCCTTCCAAACACATTTCCTGTATGTCGCTTTGTCAGACTATTGTTCCTTTTGTACCCTATGCAGTTGACCCTGAAGAAGTCACACACAAATCTTGCTCCTGGAGTACAAGAATGTCACATCCAGAAAATGGGTTTTGTGACACAGTGTGGTGAAAAATGAAAGTATTTTGAAGGGCAAACCCACATCACCATTTTGTTCTTCATAAAGTAATGTGACTATAATGTAGGAAGAACAAGTAAATTGCTAAAAAAAAGTAGTACAGTTTTTTTCTATATCAGTATTAGACAGAGGTATAGGAGCTCAACTTAGGTAGAACAATCTAACATATTTTTTCTCAAAGCCTCATGTATTCACAAAGAATCTGACTGCAAAAACAAAATGGATACCCAAATGAAAACACAGTGCTTTTTATTTCCTACTTGTGTTTTCCTGCAATGCTTTTTTTTTCCCCCTGAGGCAAAAGGCCTTGAATCATCATGCTGTTATTTCCTTTTAGGGTGCATTTAATCCAAGAAAAATGTGCTTCTGGGCTATGAAATGCCAAGATCGAATTTTAAACCACTGGGAAAAATAAGTTAAGCAAATATATGGTGTTATAAATAGTAATAGGTGGATTAGTTCTCAGGCACCATCAACAATCTGTGCTTCAAACCAGATGTTTAATTCTGATCAGAATGTTAAATTGTGTTCTAAGAGATGACTGACACTGGTATTGTATGAATTTTAAACAGGAAAATTATCCATATTGCCTCTTCTTATTTGCTACATGATCTTCAGCAAATTACTCCACTCCTCTGAACCGAAATTTCCTTCTCTGTAACATCTGCCCTACACATTTGCTTTTACATGATATTAGAACCAAATGTGAAAATTTTAAACCAGGAATTATAAAGACTTTTTATAGTTATTATTTAACAAGTTAACAATAGCATACTCAACAATTTGGATCTGCAGATACTTTTGTAGCATGTATTTGTGAAATGGTTATATTTTCACAGGTAATGTAAATGTTCTCTAAAGGAGGATTCATAGGTTAAAACAGAGTTTTACAGTTGGTATCTTGTTATTTATCTTGACATAATATATGAATTTTAAAGGTAAACTAAGCAACTCAGAATTATTCACATGCACACGTGCATGCACAGACATGGGTACACACACACACACACACACACACACACACACAGTTACTGGGCTACTACTTTGTGACTCATATTGAGAAGCACTTTTACCTGTTTCATTAGTTCCAAAACCAGGCTTTAAATTTAATTCATCTAACTCTCTACTGCTCTCTATACTACTTAGCTTTGTTTAATCACATTGGGCATTTTAAAGGAAACACTTATTCAGCAAGGGGAATAATAATTAAAAGATGTCATCTTAGTCCCGTGGTCAGCAAACTGTGGCTCGCGAGCCACCTGTGGCTCTTTGGCCCCTTGAGAAGCTCTTCCACAAAATACCAAGTCTATTTTGAAGAAGTGATATTAGAAGAAGTTTAAATGTAAAAAATTTGGTTCTCAAAAGAAATTTCAATCATTGTACTGTTGATATTTGGCTCTGTTGACTAATGAGTTTGTCCACCACTTCTTAGTCCATTCAGAACATTGTAACAAACTAGGGGCCCCGTGCATGAAACTTGTGCATGGGGGTGGTGTGTGTGTCCCTCAGCCCAGCCAGCACCCTCTCCAATCTGGGACCCCTTGAGGGATGTCCAACTGCCCTCTCATAATCCAGGACATCCTTCTCACAATCCAGGACTGCTGGTTTCCAACCGCTTGCCTGCCTGCCTCTCTGATTGCCCATAACTGCTTCTGCCTGCCAACCTAGTCACCCCCTAACCACTCCCTTGCCAACCTGATCAACACCTAACTGCTCCCCTGCCAGCCTGTTTGACCCTAACTGCCCTCCCCTGCCAGCCAGTTTGCCCTTAACTGCAGGTCTGGTCACCCCTAACTGCTCTCCCCTGCTGGCCCAGTAATCCCTAATTGCCCTTCTCTGCAGGCCCAGTCACCCCCAACTTCCCTCCTCTGCCAGCCCAGTCACCCCTAACTACTCCCCCCCTGCAGGCCTGATTGCTCCCAATTGCCCACCCCCCTTGCAGACCTGGTTCTTCACAATTGCCCTCCCCTGCTAGCCATGTTGTGTTGGACATCTTGTGTCCACATGGGGACAGCCATCTTGTGGGTTGGAGTGATGGTCAATTTGCATATCACTCTTTTATTAGATAGAATTATTGCAGACTGGATGATAGAAACAGCAGAAATTTATTGGTCACAGTTTTGGAGGCTCAAAGTCCATGATCAGGGCACCTACATAGTTTGGTGAGGGCCCTCTTCCAAGTCACAGACTTCTGGTGTGTCCTCAAATGGCAGACTGAGCTAAGGAGTTCTGTGGAATCTTATTAAAGGGCACTAATGCCATTCATAAAGGTTCCACCTTCATGACCTAAGTACCTCCCAAAGGCTCCACCTACCAATACCATCATTTTGGGGGATAGAATTTCAACATGTAAATTGAGGGGGCATGTGGGACACAAATATTCACACTATAACAAATACAGTGAAATCACATGCAAGTCTTCCATAGGTATGTGGATGACAGATATGGACATAACAAAATGACATTTTTTTCTTTTATATATATATATTATTTTTAATATTTTTACATTGATTTCAGAGAGAAATAGAGGATAGTGAGATAGAAATATCAACAATGAGAGAGAATCAGTGATCAGCTGCCCCACACACACTCCTGCACTGGCGATCCACCTTTCAACCCAGGCATATGCCCTGACTAGGATTGAACCGACTTCCTGGTGCCTAGGTTGACACTCAACCACTGAGCCATGCTGGCCAGGCTAATTAACTCTTGTATAGCTCCTTTAGAATATTTTAAGCCAGTAAATGATATACATAAAATGCTAATATTAATAGCAAGCAAACAAAAGATTTGTATTAGTGTCCAAGGGCTGACATAACAAAATACCACAACTTGGTGGCTTAAAACACCAGAAATGTATTCTTTCAGTCTGGAGGTTAGAAGTTCAAAATCAAGGTGTCAGCAGAGTTAGTTCCTTCTAGGGCTCTGAGAGAGATTCTGTTCCATGCTTATCATCCAGCTCCCAGTGGTCAAGGGAAATGAATCGATCAATGGAAACCCAGACCCTGAAAGAACACATCTGAAAACCTGCTGAATATTCTAATGAGGTTTTCCCCTGGGACCTCTCCTAAATCTCCACTCTTAAAATCCTTAGGACAGAGGACCCAACTCACTCTCCCTCCTGGGAGCACTCCCACATCTTTCCCTTTCCTGCACCCTCCAAGAGCCTCACCTTTACCTTCCTCACGTCTAAGCTATGAGCCCTTTTTTTATCTCTATAACTTGTTTCCTAAGCCTGTTTCTTTTATGAGTTATTTCTTCTACCTTGTGATTTTCCAAATAAATGGTCTCTTATATTTGAGTCTTGGCTCTGAATTCTTTCCTAGCTAAACTCAAGTGTGTACCAAGGTTGCTGAACCCAAGTCTGACTTGACCCTACTTGTCTAACAGTTGGTGAAGTTCTTGCCACCCCAAAGAGTTGGCTATACGTAACGTGGTTCCATAGTAATAGGAAGATTCACTCCTAGTCACACTGTCGGTCCTGTCTTGTTGAAACAATGGACCATTGGGGATGGGGCAAAATTAAGATCACGGGCCAAATTTTCCCAAAAGGGGAAGGATAGGTAAATGGTAAGTGGTCAGGTCCTATTGCCCTTCATTATTAAAAATATCTGGATTATTTCTAAACTGTGAGCTATCATGTTGCAAGTTTATTTTTTACTTTATGTATCCAGGTTAATATTTTACTTTATGGATCTAATATAGCAGTTATATAACAAAAGGCACATAAAAATAATGGTCAAATAACATAAATTAGAAACATTATGTGACATATTAAGTAAGGCTGAGTTTGAGGGGAAAAAACAAAGAACCCTTCACATATGTCATTCTGTTTTTTACCAAACTAATAATGTGTTTTCCTCCTTCATCTGTTGACATCTGTACCTTATGATAGGTTCTGCCTGATATACAAAAGAATTTTAGGTATTTCATGATCTAAAAATTCTGGTCAGTTTCCATAGAAATAACTTTATGGGAAAGATTGAGTTCAATCTGCCAGTACATTTTATTTCAGTGTTAATACTGTTTTAAGTTATGTTAGCCTCAAAGTTACTTTACCAATAACTTCAATATTGTATGAAATTCCTGTAGCATTTAATATAAATTTAGGGTTATTATATTACAGGATAGGAGAGGGGCTCATCTCCCACAGTTGCTTATGGAAGTGGGGTTCTTCTTTATTTTTTAATTAAATCTTTATTATTCAGATTATTACATTTGTTTCTCTTTTTTCTCCTTTATAGCTTCCCTCCACCCAGGTCCCACCCCTCCCTCTACCCTTACCTCCCCCCCTATTGACCTCATCCATAGGTGTATGATTTTGGTCCAGTCTCTCCCTGTACCCCCCTCACCCCTTTACCCCGGAGAATTATCAGTCCACTCCCTTTATGTGCTCCTGATTCTATTATATTCACCAGTTTATTCTGTTGATCAAATTTTTAATTCACTTAATTTTTAGATTCACTTGTTGATAGATATGTATTTGTTGTTTATAATTTTTTATCTTTTACCTTTTTCTTCTTCCTCTTCTAAAAGAGTACCTTTCAGCATTTCATATAATACTGGTTTGGAGTTGATGAACTCCTTTAGCTTTTTCTTCTCTGTGAAGCTCTTTATCTGCCTTCAATTCTGAATGATACCTTTGCTGGATAGATTATTCTTGGTTGTAGGTTCTTGCTATTCATCACTTTGAATATTTCTTGCCACTCCCATCTGGCCTGCATAGTTTCTGTTGAGAAATCAGCTGACAGTTGTATGGGTGCTCCCTTGTAGGTAATGAACTGTTTTTCTCTTGCTGCTTTTAATATTCTCTCTTTGTCTTTTGCTCTTGGTATTTTAATTATGATGTGTCTTGGTGTGGTCCTCTTTGGATTCTTTT
>PVJN01006464.1:0-33606 GCA_004026805.1 Lasiurus borealis
AGGTAAACGTGTGTGTCCCAAAATGTTGACACTTCATCCAATTATACCAGGTGGTCAAGAACATTCTGATGGACATTTCCATCCGCCAATGGGCAAATCCTCAGCCCTACTGAGAAACTATTGGTTGTTTCAGGATCCAGAGGTCTGACCTTTGGCTTGAAATGTCAGTGGTATCCTCTGGTGACTTAATAACCAAGAACATGACATTTTACTATAATACTTTGTTTTATCATTAACATTTGCTGTCATTTTAAGATCTTACATGTTATGCCCCCACTAAGTAAAGTACATTTATTTTACCTGAGTTGGTCAACTAAATGCAGAATGGAGAAAGAAAAGAAAGGAACTTAAACATGGGAAGAAAAAAAAATGGAGTCTATTATCACATCTTATTCCCTCCCACCTATTTCTTTTCCTCCTGGAAATTATTTATGAACGAATTTAATACAATAAAATACTAAAGTGGTCCAGTATTTCAATGACTTATCTTGATTCAAATGAAATTTCAATAGACCCTTATTTGAAACTCTTCCTTTCTTCTGCTCTGCTGTTTTTTAAGCTAGGCTGATTTTTTTTTCTTTCCTAAATCTCAGTACTTGACCCTATGTTCTTGATCTTCAGTCTTTACTAGAATAGAATGGTGCTGTCTTACAATTTCAGCTGTTATGTAGATGACAATTGCTTTAAAACTCCTTCCTCCAGCCCCAACGTGTCAAAAGAACTGACTTTCTGTCTCTAGCAGCCAAAGGACTCACTGTTCTTTCTACATTCATGTACCACAGTGTCACTCAAAGTCAAATGCTCCATTGAGCAAACTGGCCCTTCACCTCACTAATTTCCATTGAGATAGTCCGGTATTTTAAAAAAAAATAGGCTTTGGAATTAGCAGAGCTGGGTATGTATCCAGTTCCCTTAAGTGTGTGGCATTAGGCAATGTCTTTACATTTTCAATGGTAGTGTAACTATTACGCACAGTACCTAGCCTATACTGAATGTTTCATAAGTGGAAGAATTTTCCACCTGGGACACATTATCCCAAAGAGTATAATCTTATTACAAAGAAAATACATATGCATAAAAAATCCTTCAAGCCAAAGGTGTTCTCTTTGCCTTGACCTCCCAAACGCATCAGAGAAGGTTGAAAGCAGTGGCTCAGCACATCTCCGTGAGCTTGCTTATCTAAGCACTTAGCCCTGGTGATCACCCACTGCGTTAAAAGCCACATTACAGTCCCCAGAGGACCGAGCTTCCAGGAAAAGGGTGAGGCTCTGACCCCCCAATGCAGAGTCAAAATATCGTCCATAAAGTGAAAGGGAACTGGTAGAGAGGAGAAGAGGTGTGTAACATGAAATCTGCTCCCAGCAGTAGAGTACAGTACTCAGGGACTAGTAAGGAGATCCTGTATCTTCCACAGATTCTTCTTTTGGGTGCCTCTCCCCTACAGGCACTAATCCTATATAATAAAGAGGTGATATGCAGATAGAACCTCATGCCCTCACACAAGATGGTCACCCCCATGTGGTCAAAGATGGTTGCCACAAGATGGCCAACAGGGGAGGGTAGTTTGGGCTGATGAGGCCAGCAAGGGAGGGCAGTTGGGGGTTGCCAGGCCTGCAGGGGTGAATCGTTAGGGGTGACTGGACCTGCAGGGGAGAACAGTTACGGGTGACCAGACCGGCAGGGGAGTGCAGTTAGAGGCGACCAGGCCAGCAGGGGAAAAAAGTTAGGTCTCTATCAGGCTGGCAGGAGAGTGGTTAGGGGGTGATCAGACTGGCAGGCAGGCGAGCGGCTGGGAGCCAGCTGTCCTAGATTGTGAGAGGAAAGTCCAACTGCCGGTTTAGGCCCAATCTTAGGGATCAGGCTTAAACCGGCAGATGGACATCCCCCAAGGAGTCCCAGATTGGAGAGGGTGAAGCTGGGCTGAGGGACAGTGCATGAATTTCATGCACCAGGCCTCTAGCAAGAAAATAATCTAATTACTCATCCAACTCCTGAAGAGTTAATAAATACAGCTTTGTATATTCAGCATGTAAAGGATGTATTTTATTCTGTAACTAAAATAGTTAAAAATTGCACACATGGGCCAGACCACCTAGGTTCAAATTTTATCTCTACTACTTGTTGGCTCGGTGAACCTGGTCAAATTACTGAACCTCTCTGTACTTTACTTTGTCATCAGGAAATAGGAGGTAATAATGGTAACTATCTCTCTGGATCATTTTGAGGATAAAATTAGTACTTGTATTTAAGCATTTAGGACAGTCCTGAGCAAAAAGTAAGTGCTATAATGATTTGCTTTCATTGTTACAGCTATTATCATTACATTGCAACAAACCTCCTTTCTCAAAGCAATCATCCTGCTAAGGACAGCAGAAAACAATTTATATGTCAGGGATGGAGTTAAGAGCAACCCTCTGCTTGATGGAATTCTTTGTTAGACAAGGAAGCTTGTTTTTTTGTGTGTGTGTTTTTCAGCTATTTGTATATCAATTGTATATACATATGTGTATAGAAGATGAGTTCTGAAGGGCAGCCAACATCGGGCCATAAAAGGTGTCATTAAGAACCAAGTTTCACTGCATCGATTTTTATTCTAAATTAGCTTACAAAGCATATGCTATAAAGCCCTTTAAAATACATCCATTGATAAATTAACTACCTGACTCACAGCAAAGCTTCCCTCTACTAACAGACATCTTAAGGGAAACATCTCACTGTGAAAATGTGGAGGGAATGGCCCAAGGTGAAACATTACTGGAAAAAAGTGCAAAGGGCCGAGACCGGTTGGGCTCAGTGGATAGAGCGTCGGCCTGCGGACTGAAAGGTCCCAGGTTCAATTCCGGTTGGGGGCATGTACCTTGCTTGCGGGCACATATCCACTGTGGGGCGTGCAGGAGGCGGCTGATCGATGTCTCTCTCTCATAGATGTTTCTGACTTTCTATCCCTCTCCCTTCCTCTCTGGAAAAAATTAGTAAAATATATATATTTTTTTAAGTGCAAAGGTTCCATTGGCTTGTACACACTTTACTTATCATCCTTCCCTTTGTATGTAGAATGCATGTCATGGTCTACAGGCAAAGCCAAACAAACCAGAGGATGTTGCCATCAGACCTTAAATGCCACCTCTATGGTCATCTTAGTTTGGAATGTGGCATAGAGAGGGTGTGGACAGCACCTGGAAAGGCACATGGACATTCTTCCTTAATGATTGTCAGCTGCACCGAGGCAACAGGCAAAGCACAGTCTTGGAGACACATCTTACCAAAAAGGCAGATGTGTTCTCAGCGGTGACTCTTATCTTTGCCCAGGTGTCAGGGAGTGGGCTTTGATATGTAAATCCAGTCAAGCACCAGGAATGAATAGGACTCAGGCCTACTCAAGAATGCAAATAGTCTCCTTTGTCTTGACTTTGGTGAAACTTCCTGGTATGTGGGGTATAAAATAAACACCTGCATCAGCTCTGGGTCAGGGCCTCTCCAGCAAAAGAGGTCCCAGCTTTTTCCTTCCAGCTGGGAACTGCCACACACCACTGTTTGTAAGGGGAGCAGGGGGAGGGAGCGGGCCAAGGTTACATCCAGGGGAGGGAGGGGGAGAAAAGCTGGAGGGAAGCTGGGATGACTGTCTTAGCAAACATTTCTGACACCTCAAAAGAGACAACGCATTGAACAATTACTCTTTAAAATGCCTCATAAAAGTTTCACTGAGTCGAACAGTTCTTTAGATATACGCCAAAGGAAGAAAGGAAGAAAAAGAGTCATTGAGTCCAATAAAAGGCAATATTGGAAATGCTCCAGAATTTTTAGGAAAAACTCCGAAAAGATAAGGAGTGAGGATTGGAATTAGGAAGTCAGGAGGATCAGCACGGTGGCTTTGAGGCCATCGCAAAACTGGAGGGAGAGTTGCCATTGAGGATTAAAACCAGGACATGAGGGCAAGAGCAAGACTAAGAGAGGCTGTGTTTCTGAACTCCGTGTAAGTTCACGGTCAGCACCGTGGAAAATGCCGCAGAAGGCGGTGTACAAAAATGCAGAGTCCTGCTAACGTTGTTGCTACAGGTTAGGGAAGAACTCTTAGTAATTAACATCTGTTGAGCAATTAACCTTAAATTAGGTTGTGTTCTATAGTAAGTGCAAGTGTTATGTCATTTGCTGCAACAATCCGTGTGTCTGCAGTATCTTCAACCACATTTTACCAAAAAGGAACTGAGATACGAAGATGAAGCACCTTGCCCAGTGCTATAGAGTTAGGGGTGGAGCCAGGATTTGAACCCAGAGTTCTGGTTTTACTGCCTAGTCACCTCACCTTGCATCTGGCAAACCCATACGCAGACGTACCACGAAACTAGTTAAACAAGTATCAGGCCCCTTCATTGTCTGAGAGCCTCTAAATTCTGACCTAGGGTTAAAATTCGTAATTTTTAATTATTTTTCTTAAAGATGACTTTCCTCATTTGCATAAGCTTGAATCTGTTTTTGTTTTGTTTTGTTTTAATTTAGAGAAGAAGAATGAGGGAGAGGGATAGAAATATAAATGAGAGAGAAGTATCTATCAGCTGCCTCCTGCCTACTCCCTGCTGAAGCCTGAGACCCAGGCATGTGCACTGACCAGGAATCAGACCTGGGGCCTCTTGGTGCACAGGATGATGCTCCAAACAACTGAGCTACACCAGCTGGGCTGCATAAGCTTTAGGCCTCACAAAACTTGGTTCTGTGCTGCTGTCCATAGAAAGCTATAATAGGCCGAAACCGGTTTGGCTCAGTGGATAGAGCATCAGCCTGCGGACTGAAAGGTCCCAGGTTTGATTCTGGTCAAGGGCACGTACCTTGGTTGCGGCACTTCCCCAGTGTGGGGCGTGCAGGAAGAGGCTGATCGATGTCTCTCTCTCATCGATGTTTCTAACTTGCTATCCCTCTCTCTTCCTCTCTGTAAAAAATCAATAAAATATATTTTTTAAAAAATTGCCAAGCGCCCTCTCCAAGGTGGTCAGGGAGAAGTAACCAATCAGCAGGCACACAGATCCACTCTTTTCTGTATTCTTCGCAGTTTTTGAGGAGAGGAGCCCCAGGCCCGGAGCGCTGGGATAATTTGTGAGAGCTGAGCCAGTTACGTTGTGAAGGTGAGTGTTCAGACCAAGGCCTGTTTGGTTTCAAAGCCCAAGCGCTCCTCCCCCGTGGCTCGCAGGGAGATTTCTTAGGAATAAACGCAGCGCTGCTGGCCAGACTGCGGGGCAGAGGCAAACAGGTGCTTTTGTGTCTCCGGGCTGTGCTTCTGCAGCTTCGGAGTAGAAATGCCAGGGAGTGAGACCTTCCGGACCTCCTGTGGAGCCAGAAAACCTGTGGGCAGGGGCACAACTACAACCATATGCTGGCGGGACCCACCAGAAACGGCTCTGCCCGAGGAGATGGATGGAGAATCACTATAAATACGCCCGTGTCGTTCATCAGGGTGGCTGGTAGTGGCTACAAATGGAAAACTAGCTCGATGGCCCACCCCCGGGGAATAATTTAATAAGTTAGGGGAACCAAGGACATAAAATATTACTCCCATTAAAAATGATAGTTTTCAGTGCCCTGGCTGGTGTGGCTCAGTGGGTAGGTAGAGTGTCGGCCTGTGGACTGAAGGGTCCCAGGTTTGATTCTGGTCAAGGGCACATGCCTGGGTTGTGGTCTTGATCCTCAGTGAGGGATGTTCAGAAGGCAGCTGATCAATGTTTCTCTTTCATCATTGAGGTTTCTCTCTCTCTCCCCCTCTCCCTTCCTCTCTGAAATCAATAAAAATATATATGTATATATATATTATGTATTATATATATATATTATATGTATATATTTTTTAAATATATTTAATTGATTTTTTACAGAGAGGAAGGGAGAAGGATAGAGTGTTAGATCAACCGCCTCCTACACGCCCCCCACTGGGGATGTGCCCGCAACCAAGATACATGCTCTTGACCAGAATCGAACTTGGGACCTTTCAGTCCGCAGGCCGACGCTCTATCCACTGAGCCAAACCAGTTTTGGCAAAAATATATTTTTCAATTATATTTTTCAAGTTCCTACATGTTCCTATATTATTCCTAGATGCTGGAAGACTAAAGAACATTACAACCCTAACGGATAAATTTTTAATATAAAATGTTTATTAGATATCATTAAATAATACCATTTATTGAATATAAATGTTTGATATGCTAAATGTAATTTAACAAAAGGCACTGACTCTTAGAAGGTACATGTTTATATATTTAGGGATTAAAAAGTCATATTTTCAAGAAATATCTAATGATAAGAGTGATATTTAATTTTCAAAATTTGTGCTGGCAAGGATATGGAGAAAAGGGAATCCTTGTGCACTGTGGGTGGGAATGCAAATTGGTGCAGCCACTGTGGAAATCAGTGTGGAGTTACCTCAAAAATTTAAATATGGAACTGCTTTCTGATGCAGCAATTGCACTTCTGGGAATATATCCAAGGAAACCCAAAACATTATTTTGAAAAAATATATATACCTCTATGTTCATTGCAGTATTATTTATAACTAGAGGCCTGGTGCACAAAATTCGTGCATGAGGGTGGAGGGGTGTCCCTCAACTCAACCTGCACCCTCTCTAATCTGGGACACTTTAGGGATGTCCGACTGCTGGCTCCCAACTGCTTGCCTGCCTGATTGCCCCTAACTGCTTCTGCCTACCAGTCTGATCACCCCCTAACCACTCCCCTGCCAACCTGATTGATGCCTAACTGCCCTCCCCTGCAGGCCTGGTCACTCCTAACTTCCCTCCCCTGCAGGCCTGACCACCCATAATTGCCCTCCCCTGCAGTCCTGGTCACCCATAACTGCCCTCTCCTAAAGGCTTGATCACCCCCAACTGCCCTCCCTTGCAGGCCTGGTCCCTCCCAACTTCCCTTCCCTGCTGGCCAACTTGTGGTGGCCATCTTGTGTCTACATGGGGACAGCCACCTTTGACCACATGGGGGAAGCCATCTTGTGTGTTGGAGTTACAGTCAATTTGCATATCACTCTTTATTAGATAGGCTAGAATCCTGGTACATGGGTGGGGGCTGGCTGGTTTGCCCTGAAGGGTGTCCCAGATCAGGGTGGGGGTTCCCTTGGGGTGTGGGGCAGCCTGGACAAGGGGTCTATGGGGCTTTGCAGGTCGGCCATGCCCCCTGGTGACCCAAGTGAAGGCCCTGGTATCTGGGATCTATTTATCTTTTATAATTAAAACTTTGTAGCCTTGAGCAGAGGCCAAGTCAGACCAGGGTTGCTTCGTGGCTGCCACCATTTTTGTTGGGATTTATCTTCTATAATTGAAACATTTTGTTGCCTTGAGTGGAGGCCAGGGCAGGCCAGGACTGCAGGAAGCTTGGCTTCCTCCATTGCCCATCGCCAGAGAAACCCAAGCTTCCTGCTCACTCCATGGCCACAGCCATCTTGGTTGGGTTAATTTGCATATTCATTCCTGATTGGCTGGTGTGTGTGGCTTGTGGGTGTAGCAGAGGTATGATCAATTAGCATGTTACTCTTCTATTAGATAGGATAGCCAAGATTTGGAAGCAGCCTGAGTGCCCGTCAATAGATGAGTGGATAAAAAGCTTTGGTACATTGACACAATGCAATACTACTTGGTTTTAAAAAAGGAGGAAATCTTACCCTTTGTGACAGCATGAATGGTCCTGGAGAGTATTATGCTAATCAGAGAAAGACAAGTACTGTATGATTTCACTCATATGGGGAATCTAATGAACAAAATAAACTCAAAATATAACTATTTTCTCTCTCTTCCACGTCCAGCACTACTAGAGAGTGAGTCCAATTCCTTAGTAGAGTCGGCTGGGGATTGAGAAATGAAAGAGACAAGATACAGAAATAGGAAGAAAAGCTGGGGCCGGGTGGACTGCTGCCCTCTTCTGATGAAGAGACAGTGACCCAGAGTCAATGCAGCATGTTTACTTTATACCCCAAATACCAGACAGTTTCACCAAAAGGTCAATACAAAGGAGATTATTTGGATTTTTGAGTAGGCCCTGAGCATTCCTAGTACTAGGCTGGATTTAGGTATCAAAACCCACTTCCCCACACCATGGGCTAAAATGAAGGTCAAGCTGACAACACAGTTGCCCTTTTGGCAAGGTGTGTTTCCAGGGCATAGCTTTGCTGACACCACTGAGTTCAGCTGACAATAATTAAAGAATGCCCATGTGCCTTCCTAGGGGGCCCTCTACAAACAAATAAAATAGAAACAGACCTCTAGAGAGTGGACTGACAACTGTCAGAGGAGTTAGGGTGTGGGCCCGGGTGAAAAAGGTGAAGGGATTAAGCAAAAAAACAAAAATTATAGCTATAAGTAAAATATGTCCTATACATTTGAAACATGTATAATTTTATTAACCAATGCCACCTGAATAAATTCAATAAAAATTTTTAGAAAGGCTTCTGCTCGTTGCAGATAGCAAATGCACAGAAGATAACCTCCCATAAAACTTAATAAGGTAACTTGGCACTAACAGCATCGATAGATTTATTGAGTAGAGACTTTGCTCTGTCGTCTTGGAATGTGTTAGCAGATGTTTCAGCATTTTGTGATTATGGGAGCATGAATGATACAATGATAGCCACACACATATTTGCAGCAAGTGCTCCAGGCCCCATGGGAAGGAAAGAAAAGTGACTTTTCAGAGGAGGCTCTGCTGGGTGCCCCTCTCCTCACCCCTGGAAGGGAGGACCCGTGCATCCAGCCTGGAGGGGTTAGGATTGCATCAGCATGCAGAGCTCTGCACACGGAACCAAGACACATTCAAACAGCAGTGTTTTCGAGTCAAATAAATAAATGCACTTGAAAAAAAAATGATATATATTTATAAAACTGGCCTATGGCCGTGGGATTCAGGGGTAACAGGGGCTAGTTCTAACTCTACATGTTTCGTGATCAGCGCGTACATGGGACGGTCTGGGTGATACATTTAAAGACACAGGACAGGATTGGCTTTCTCCTATCTGTGTGAGAAGCTGATGGTCCGATTGGGCTGTTCGTTGTAGGCTCAAGTCAATGGAAACTCTTTAGGGGTGGGGAGCTTTACTTTTAAGATCACCTGATGTCAATACTATCAACACATTTGTCATCTTAAATGAATAGTCATCGGTTGGTCTTGGGCCTCATTCTCAGAGGACACCCGAGGGCACCTCCCTCAGACATAGCTGCTCAGGGAGCAGATGGTGAGGGGGCCTGTGTTGGTCCCTTCGTTGGGGAGGCAGGGGGAAAATATGGGTCTGAGCGCCTCTTCGAAGGAGTCCGGAGGGAAGCTGTAGATGAGAGACTCGTCTGTCACGTTGTAGAACGCGATGTGTCCGGCCTCATAGTCTAAGAACACACCGACCTTCTGCACAGGCTCTCTGACATGTTGGCCTTTTAAAGGCGATGACACCCAAAGGCTATAATCATCTCCAATTTTCAAGCCGATGAGCGAGAAGAGGTCTCCGGGGGGCTTGGGGAGATTCCCCTTTCTGCTCACCGAGTCCTTACAGATGCCCACTTCCCACTCCGTCTTATTGCCGACCTCCACCTCCCAGTAGTGTCTCCCGCAGGTGAAGCTCTGAGCGCCCAACACGGTCGCAGACTGGTCAAACCTCTCCGGGTTGTCAGGTAGCTTCTGCCGGATCCCCCCGTATCTCACGCTTTTCAGATCCTCAGACAAGACAAGGTAGGCGTTGGCTGTGTCTGGGTCCAGAGTTATATCTGCTGCAAGGGGAGGAAAGAATGAAATCTCATTTGTACTCTTTTTTTAAATATTTGTATTGATTTTTAAAAAATATTTTTTATTGATTTTTTACAGGGAGGAAGGGAGAGGGATAGAGAGTTAGAAACATTGATGAGAGAGAGACATCGATCAGCCGCCTCCTGCACGCCCCCTACTGGAGATGTGCCGGCAACCCAGATACATGCCCTTGACAGAATCGAACCTGGAACCCTTAAGTCCACAGGCTGACGCTCTATGCACTGAGCCAAACCAGTTTCGGCTGTATTGATTTTTTAGAGAGAGGAAGGGAGAGGGATAGAGAGATAGAAACATCAATGAGAGAGAAACATGCATCAACTGCCTCCTGTACATCCTCTACTGGGGACTGAGCCCACAACCACGGTACATGCTCTGGACTGGAATCAAACCTGGGACTCTTCAATCAGCAGGCCAATACTCTATCCACGGAGCCAAACCGGTTAGGGCTCATTTATATTCTCCACCGCCTCCCCCCATGTATGTGGAATGTAAATTAAATTCTTAGTATTCAGTCCTACTTTTAAAAAATATAACTTAGGTGAGCATGGTGAGGATTTTTTTTTAATTTTATTTTTTAGAAAATCATCTCTGAGCCCTTTTACTGTTTCAAAAAAGAGAGAGAATGCATTTCTGAAAGGAAACAGAAGACAGTTGTGTGGAAAGTGATATTTAGCCTGTCGGAGAGGGAGAGAGGAGTCTCCGGTAATGGAATGGAAGTTGTTTGTTCACAAGACAGTGTGACACTCAGAACTATTTATCCACACAGGCTGATGTACCCTTTGTCGTTTGTATTTGCTCCAGCCAGGATTGCTTCTGGTTTGTCCATTGGAGCGGGAGAGAAATATAAGCAGTTATCATTGACTAAACTCCTACTTTTGCTGTACATTATCTCATGTAATCATGGCACACATTATTGTTTTTCTAACTTTTTTATTAAAGAGAAAACTTAGGTTCATAAAGGTTAGGAAGCTGGACAAAGATTACAAAGTTACCGAGTGCTGGAATGGTAACTCCTAAACATGCTAGTAACCTAGCATTCTTCATGGTGTCATGCAGCTGCATAGGAGGTAGTTCAACCCCAGGGATCCTTTGATGAGGAGCTCCAGTGAGAGGCTCCTCTCTCGCTCTCATGAAAGGATGTTACCCAAGAGGCCTCCAGCCCTAGCGGATACCTCAGTGGATAAGAGTGTTGGCCTGTGGACTGAAGGATCCCCGGTTGGATTCTGGTCAAGGGCACATACCAATCCCCAGTGTGGGGCATGCAGGAGGCAGCTAATCAATGATTCTCTCTCATCACTGATGTTTCTCTCTCTCCTTCCTCTCTGACATCAATAAAAATATTTTTTTTTAAAGAAGAGGCTTCCTACTTTCATCTACTCTCCAGATAAGATTAGGTCCCCTTTATCATACAATGTATACTTCTATTGATAGGTCTAATTCCAGTCATCAATAAATATCTCTGATTATTAATGTCCATCTCCACAATTTCCTGGGAAGTCCTAAAAAAGCAAAAGCAAAGTCTAACTTATTGCCATTATAAATATGCTCAGGGCCTCACAACCTAGTACCAGGCACATAGTGGGCACTTATCAAATATCTATGGAGCCGAGACCGGTTTAGCTCAGTGGATAGAGCGTCGGCTTGCGGACTGAAAGTTCGATTCCGGTGGGGGGCATGTACCTTGCTTGCGGGCACATCTCCACTGTGGGGCGTGCAGGAGGCTGCTGATCGATGTCTCTCTCTCATCAATGTTTCTGACTTTCTATCTCTCTCCCTGCGTCTCTGTAAAAAAACAATAAAATATATTTATAAAAAAAAAAATCTATGGAGTCCAAAGTTGATTAGGCCTTCCTCTGAAAGTCAGATCATCAAGATCAATGTCGAGAACTAACACTGACCTCTCTCATTCTTAGCCAGTCTAAACGGCTGGAGTGTTCTGAAAGGATAGTTCTTTAAATGTTCTCTCACTGGGATTTAAGTGTGTTAGCTTTTGTCCTCAAAAAGAGGGTGGAAATGCAGAAACCCCTGAAGAGCTGTGTGAGTATGTGGAAGAGGCAGAACAATGAAACAAACCCACAAAGGAAGGACCAGGGATCGTTAAAAGACAAAGCCAGGCAGACATCAATCCCACCTGTGTCCGTCTACTCCAGCACAGAGATGCTCTGTGGCCCAGCTTTGCCGGTGCTCCCTGCTGGCTCGGGATGCCTTCACTGAGAGCCTGGTACCCAGATGCTGAATATTCTGTTAGAGCAATGGTTCTCAACCTGTGGGTCGCGACCCCTTTGGGGGTCGAACGACCCTTTCACAGGGGTCGCCTAAGACCATCAGAAAACACCTATTTCCCATGGTCTTAGGAACCAACACACCGCTCCTCGGTGTAGCAATATAGTTTACTGTTGTCATATGAAGACTGTTACCCATGCAACACCATGATTCATGACAAAAATTTCATTTATTTATAATTAGAAATAAATATTTCACAATATATAATTACATATTGTTTTTGTGATTAATCACTATGCTTTAATTATTTTCAATTTGTAACAACGAAAATACATCCTGCACATCAGATATTTACATTACAGTTCATAACAGTAGCAAGATTACAGTGATGAAGTAGCAATGAAAATAATTTTATGGTTGGGGGTCACCACAACGTGAGCAACTGTATTAAAGGGTCGCGGCATTAGGAAGGTTGAGAACCACTGTGTTAGAGGAAGCTGAAGCTCACTCCGGAAATCAGGCTGACCTACCGTGGAATTTCCTCAGCATCTCCCTCATCCCGGTGATGCGGCACAGGCTCAGCTCTGTGCTGGTGGTCTCTGGACACTGAAGCAACAGTGGCTCACTCCTGCAAGAGGGCAGAGTGTCACTCCATCTCCTCCGCATGCCCTGCTCCTTTTGTCCCAGCAGCATGGACACTCTCATCCCCACTCTGGCCCCAACCTGTTTCGCCAGCACCACATCCCTGCATCTGCCATCGCTGAGCACAGGGTGGAAACCTACCTTTCCAGGGCTTCTTTCATCTCCTGAGGGTACAACGGAAAGAAGGTTAGTATTTGCGCGCTTTGATCAACAGCAAAGACTGAATCCATGTTGGATACAGTCCTTGAAAATTTCACAGAACCTGCTTTTTACAGCTCTAGGACAGCTTGAGAGGGAATGCCTATGGTAGAGAAAAGAAATCCCCTGCTTCTTTTAGGGAACATGAGATGTTTCTCAAATGACTAAAGACTACTTTTTCCTTTCCTTTTTGGTTTTTAATCCTCACCTGAGGAAATTATTTCCACTGATTTTCAGAGAGAGTAGAAAGGAGGGAGGAGGAGGAAGAGTCACCTCCATTGGTTGTCTTCTGCATGCATCCTGACCAGGTAGGGATCTAACCTGGAACCAGATACATGTCCTTGACCAGAATCGAACCTATGACCCTTCCTTGCAGAGGTCAACACTCTAACCACTGAGCCAGAGCATGTCCTTTCTTTCTTTTTTTTCATATCATCACTTTGTCAAGAGAACCTGTGGCTGAGAAAGGAGCCAGACTATTGGCTTCATTATCCAATGTCTTGAGGAGTCAGAGGTAACTACCGGAAAGTGGACAGTGAGAGCTGAGACTACACCTGTGTGTACAGTTGGAGTGGGTTGTTGGGAAGACATTAACTTAGTAGCATTTTGAGGAGCCGGTTCAGGAAAGAGATCTGGAGCTGGAGATAGCTCCCACAGCTTATGTTTGAGGAGGTCTGGAGAAGGCAGCAGCCTGGGAGAGCGGTAGAGCAGAGGTGGTGAGAAATGTGGGCTCAGCACATATATACCCGGGTTCTACCACCTACTAGCTATTTGACAGGCCAATTACCCAACTGTCCTAGGTCTGGGTTAGTAAATAAGAGCTATTATAACTTCATTTAGTAGATAAAGATCGCCTATAGTACATATCATGATAGTATTTAACTTCATCAGGGCTCTGTGAAGATATTTAATGTGTCCATAGAGACCAATGGAATAAAATGGAGAACCCAGAAATTGACCCAAACCACTATGCCCAATTAATATTTGACAAAGGAGGCATGAACGTACAATGGAGTCAAAACAGTCTCTTCAATAAATGGTGTTGGGAAAATTGGACAGATACAAGCAAAAAAAAATGAAATTAGGCCACCAACTTACACCATACACAAAAATAAACTCAAAATGGATAAAAGACTTAATGGATGTAAGACCATAAAAATATTAGAGGAATCCATAGGCAACAAAATCTCAGACATATGCCAAAGCAATTTCTTCACTGATACTGCTCCTAGGGCAATGGAAGCTAAAAAGAAAATAAACAAATGGGACTACATCAAAATGAAAAGCTTTTTCACAGAAAAAAAAAAATCAACAGAACAACAAGAAAGCCCATTGCATGGGAGAACATATTTGCCAATGTTATTACTGATAAGGGTTTAATCTCCAACATTTACAGGGAACTCATACAACTTAATAAAAAGAAGATAAACAACCCAATTGAAAAATGGACAATGGACCTAAACAGAAACTTTTCAAAAGAGGACATAAGGTAGGCCAAAAGACATATAAACACATTCTCAAAGTCACTAATCATCAGAGAGATGCAAATCAAAACAACAGTGAGGTACCATCTCACACCTCTCAGAATGGCCATCATCAACAAATCAACAAATGACATTTGCTGGTGAGGATGCGGAAAAAAAGGAACCCTTGTGCACTGCTGATGGGAATGCAGAATGATGCAGCCACTGTGGAGAACAGTGTGGAATTTCTTCAAAAAACTAAAAATGGAACTCCCATTTGACCCAGTGATCCCACTTCTAGGAATACATCCCAGGAAACTAGAAACACCAATCAGAAAGGATATATGCATCCTTATGTTCATAGCAGCACAATTTACCAGAGCTAAGATTTGGAAACAGCCTAAGTGCCCATCAGCAGATGAGTGGATTAAAAAACTGAGGTGCAGCTACACAATGAAATACTACGTTGTGATAAAAAAGGAATTCTTACCATTTGCAACAGCATGGATGGAACCGGAGAGCATTACGCTAAGTGAAATAAGCCAGTCAGAGAAAGATATATATCACATGATCTCACTCATTTGTGGAATATAATGAACAACATAAACTGATGAACAAAAACAGATCCAGAGACAGAAAAGCATCCATCAGAAGATCAAACCTCAGAGGGAAGGTAGGGGAAGGGAGGGGGTAAGAGGGCAAGATTAATCAAAGGACTTATCTGCATGCATATAAGCCTAACCAATGGACACAGACAGCAGGGGAGTGAGGGCATAAGTGAGGGGTAGGGGGACAATGATGGAATGAGGACACATATGCAATACCTTAATCAATAAAGAAAAAAGATATTCACTGTGTCCAGCCCATGGTTGATGCTCACTAAACTTAGAATATTTGGCAAAGCCGAGTTGTAGAGAGGCAGGCACAGGAGAAACTGGAGTCGTCATCAAGCTCGGTTCGGTGGGTATCCCTGTTTTTTCTCTCCACCTCTTTATTTATACCAGATGGAATATTAATTCTTTCAGAACACTATTTTTGTATGCAAACTTAGTTTTGTTTTGTTTTTTTAAAGATATTTTATTGATTTTTTTACAGAGAGGAAGGGAGAGGAATAGAAAGTCAGAAACATCGATGAGAGAGAGAGACATCTATCAGCCGCCCCCTGCACGCCCCCTACTGGAGTTGTGCCCGCAAGCAAGGTACATGCCCCCCGACCGGAATCAAACCTGGGACCTTTCAGTCCGCAGGTCGACCCTCTATCCACTCAGCCACACCGGTCTCGGCGCAAACTTAGTTTTTTAGGTTAATAAAGAACATTTTGTCTTGTGTGACTTGAAATATTATGTTACTACTTTACTTTCCTATTAATTTTCCCGAAGTGCTTACCTCTACAGATGCTGTGCTCGAGTTCTGACACATGGACTCTATCTGACCAATCATTTTGCTCAGGCCCCTGACCTGCTGGGTCAGCTTGATCTCATTGTCCCTCAGTCTCCTCAGGTTCTCTCTCTCCTCCTTTTCCAGAAGCTGCACGTGCAGCTGCTCCTCCTCTTTCAGGAACTGGTGCATCCTCACATATTCGGACACAACCACCTGTTTACAATTCTTTGTCTCTTCCTGCCATCACACACACACACACACACACACACACACACGACATAATAAGGTTAGTAACAGAATGTGCTTTTTCACCCTTACCAAGTATGTCCTAGAGTTTCACTGGGACAATTTTTGAAGCTTGACATACATATATATACAGTGGTACCTCGAGATACGAGTGCCCTAACATACGAGATTTTTGATATATGAGCGATTTTTGCTTTGAAATACGAGCAACATTTGAGATAGGAGTAATCGCGGATCGGCCAGCTGCACACGACCCACCAGTTTACCGTGACAAGAGCGTCTCATAGTTTCCCAGGCCTCAAGGTTACAGAACGAATTAAACTCGTATCTCAAGGTACCACTGTATTCTATTGACTAGCTAGGTTGAATAAGTTGTATTTTAATTGTGTATAGATACAGTAGTAAAGACACACCCCAAATTTTATATCCCCAGGAGGTTGTCATTCTACTGGAAAAAAAGCAAACAAACAAAAATAAACAAAAAAAAATATGACAGGTGATGATAGTCCCATTATAAAATATAAGGCAATATAAAATAAGGACGGCATTACTTTTAAAAGTGTGTTCATTTATTCAACAAATATTTACTCAATCAAAGTAATCATTGGCTCACATACTAGATATAGAAATGTCCATCACAGATACTCCCATTTAAGAACTTAAAGTTTAGAGGGAGAATTAGATATAAACACATATTTTTTAAATATCTAAACATTTGGTTCTCTGCATTGCTAGACAGCTAAAATTAAATCTGTGACTAACCTCGACAAATTAGCATTTGTGCAGATGTACTAATCCTTACTAATATTTTGTCATATTTTCCCATTCTCTTTTGTTTTTAATTTGGAATTATTTTGGACCCAAAGCACTTGAAATGTTGAAATAGGTGCAACAAGGCGTAGGGGAAGCTGGAAATTGAGCTGTTTTGAGATTCCCAACATAGGTAGGCCAGAGCAAGGATCCTGCATACTGTAGATGCGGACTGGACAATGTTGTCTTTTACCTCCTTCATTTCACTAAATATCCCTTTAGAAATGCCTCCTCACAGAATCATATACAAGATGCACAAAGAGGACAGTTACTGACCTTACACAATATCACCCTCTCCTTCTCGTGGGTTAACATGACCTGAGTTTCCTTTTTCTTTTTACACAAAAGATTTAGGATTTCCTGGAGTTTCTCCTGCAACAGAAACACACACTCTGTGACAAATGAGCAGTGTCATGGAGGGGTCTCGAGGACCAAAACACAATGACTGGAACCCTAACATAGTGGTTCTCAACCTTCCTAATGCCACGTCCCTTTAATGCAGTTCCTCCTGTTGTGGTGACCCCCAACCATAAAACTGAAGCAATGAAAATAATTTTATGGTTGGGGGTCACCACAACAGGAGGAGCTGCATTAAAGGGATGTGGCATTAGGAAGGTTGAGAACCACTGCCCTAAAAGAAAGGGAAAAGCAGACTCCAGGCCCAGTCTGTGCTCTGTGCCTAGAGACGGTTGTCGCCGGTAGACACACTGTGGGAGTTAGTGATGGGACCTGATCGGTGCTCTGAAATTTGTACGGAGCTCCTCATCTTACTTTGTGATGCTCCTCAGCCTCGCTGGAGAGGGACATTCTGTTGATTCCATGACACTGGTTCGAGAAAGCGTTGACCCCCTGGTCATCCTCAGGGTACATCATCGTGGCCGTCAGCACTCTCCCGTAGGGGCCCTGCTGGTCCTCACTCTGCAGCACCTGCGTCCTGAGTTGCTTGCCGATGCCAGCCAACCTCCCCAAGCGCTCGTTGGGCTGGAAGTGGGGGGCCTCCAAGGTCCTCCAGCACTCCGGACAAGATAAAGGAGTGTTGTGTTGCTCCCAGCTCCTCAGGAGGCACACCAGGCAAAAGCTGTGTCCACACTCAGTGGTCACTGGGCTGGTGAAATAGTCCAAGCAGATGAAACAGGTCAGCTCTTCCCTGAGGTTCTCCATCAAATCGGAAGTAGACATTTTCTCTAAGAAGGACATTCGAGTAAGGTCCCCGCCTCCGTTCTGGGATTAAATTCCTCTCGGAGGTTCTATTGTGTTGAGTAACAAGTACAAGAAACTCTCTCTCTCCTCTGTGCCTGGTTTCACCAATGGACATGAACTCTCTCAACACAAAGCCATTGTGACTTAATGTGGAACTCCCGTCCACTGGTTCATCACCAACCCCGAGCTTTTCAGAAACCTCACTGGGTAAGCCACGTGCTGAAACTGAGGATACTTGCTCCTAACAGAGTTTCCATTTTGAGAGTTGGTTATATCATATTAGCAGCACCAAAAAACCATTTAAACACATGGGTCTTAGACTGGACATTGGAGTAATTTGGTATAAGCCAGTACAGCTAGTTAAGTCATGATGGTCTCTAATAAAATCTGAATGGGACTTATGGTCCAGATCTTTTAGACTATTTGGCTAATTGAATCTAATTGAGAAACTAAAGGAAGAAAACTACACAGTAGTATCTATTTCTTCCATCAGTAGGCCGTTTTCTCTACTTGATCAAAGTCTAAAAGTTCTTTGCTCCTTTATCAGATACTAGGTCTTTTCATTTGACTTACCCAATAAAATTAGAACCATTCCATTGTTGTATTCCCAAATTTTAGATGTATAATGGATTATCAGAGTTATGTTTATTGCTCTCTGCCACCATAGGACAGCATCTGAAGTTGCCTCAAGGATCTACCGCACTATGGAGTGGGTAGAAAGAATTTGAGTATAAATATAATTTTGCTCACTTATTTTTACTCTTTGAAAATGTCTTCTTAAGCCCCTGTTAGTTCTTACCAGACATCATTTTTAGATATGACAAAATAAATGTATATAGCATGGGGACTGGGTACAATGACCACTGGGATTAGTGCCAATTTCTACAAATTCACTATGTCATGTGCTCATGAGTCAATTCTTGTGTGGTCTACACTCTACTCACTGTATCTCGGAGAGTGGAACCTTAGAAGTTCTTTCTCGGGGCCTAACCAGTTCCCTTCCACTAAGTGCATCATATCTTATTTCTATTTTTATGCTGACACTCTCCAGCGTGGCAACTTCCGATGGGTCTCCATCACTCATATTATTCCATTACTTACTTTCTGGCTTTTATGATTCGAATTGATCCTTCTTTCTCACTATCTCCAACAGGATGCTGTGCCACAGAGGTCATGGTTCAATTCCTAGTCAGGACACAAACCCGGATTTTGAGCTTGATCCCCAGTAGGGGGTGTGCAGGAGGCAGCCTCGTAATGACTCTGTCTCATCATTAATGTTTCTATCTCCCTCTCCCTTCCTCTCTGATTTTAATAAAAATATATGTATTTTAAAGGTCTTTCTGAAGTAATTAATTCCAAGTGTTTTAATCCTATGTCCTTTGTACAGCATTTATAAATTACTAGGATGAAAATTTATGCTAAAAAAAAAAACACAAAAAAACCTTGATTTATGAGTTGCACTAGTTTAAATAGAAAGAGAGGTAGCATCAGTTTGGGGTCATGAAACCTCTATTGTTTAGAGGCTAGTAACTGGGTCAAAGCTTTAATATATTATAAGGAGTAGTTGTAAGTGCCTTGAAAAAAAATTATACAAATGCCTTCATTGGAAAATATAAACTACCATCAGTATGTTATTCCCACACAATCCCAGGAAGAGTTTTTAACACGGACCAGATTCATTAGAATAAGCCTCGCAGTAGAGTTAGGGTACATCACAGAACCTGTATTCCAATTTGGAATGGGGAGACCAGCATATTCTAAGCTGAAGCCACACTGGTTTCCGTTCCATCCCACTTTCCCTGTTCCAAATAGCTCCTTTCATAGGCTCCTTAACACAATAAACGTATCTTTACACATAGCAAGGGCTCAACTTGACTGTAAATAAGTATTAAATGAACGAACAGAAAAACCATGTTATTATAAAATTACAGTTTTTATCTGGCCGGAAGTCAAGAAATTACATAGTCCAACTACCTTCCATAGATCATGAAGAAAAGTGAGACTCAAATAGACTGAGTTTGCTCCTGAATACTCACTTGCTCACTGCAAGAGTGAGGTCAGGCATTGGAACCTGAGTCTCTTACCTCCCAGTCATTCTCTTTTGTCAACACACCGCACCACAGATCATTTGTCTGTGAGCGGCTGAAAATTTTCAGTTATCTCCGTGAAATATAAGTATGGCTCAAGTGCTTTGAGAAGGAAATTGGACAGCTGTCATTACGGTGTGATGTTGTGACAGGTAGCTAAAATCGCCGGCTACGTGCACTATTGGGAATGCAGACTTCTTTATCATCTCTCTGACAACATGGACTGGGCTTACTTCATGGCTGAGAAAAATTATAGAGTGGGCCAGATATATCAAAGCGCGTTACACCCACCCTCGGGGCACCGCACTGCCAGGCATGATTTCTGAGATCAACTACTCAAATAGCTGCTTCTTCGGATTGTCTCCTCCTGAGGAGCAGATAATGGGGAGACCCCAAGAGGTCCACAGTCAGAACCATCACCCACATGGTATTAGGTTTGAAGCACAAAGAAAATATAAACCTTAAAGATACAGGGAGGGGTTATTTACGGGTGATGATAGTAGGCGAGATAGGGACTTATTTGGAGAAAAAAAATATCTTGTTTGAAAGGTTCTGTTGTTTCATTTTGGTGTGGAAAAGACAGATTATCCAACAAATGGTTTAGGACAAGTGGGTGTAGCCATCTGGGGGGAAAAATGGATCTCTATCTACAACTTATACCAATGTGTATCCCAGATGTGTGTGTGTGTGTGTGTGTGTGTGTGTGTGTGTGTGTGTGTATGTGTGTATTTTCCCCCACTCGTCATGAATTTCTACTCATATTATTTTCCTTTGTATTATTTTTTTTCATTTATATATTTACTTACTTACTTATGTGGTTTTGTACTGGATTACCCCACATCTTTTTAGCAAGTGAGGACCATATTTGTTAACCGTGTGGCCAAGTATTGTGTCGAAAGAATGCAGCACATTATAAGAGGAGATTATTGGTAATACAGTAGAAATTGAAAATGGACTACTTCCGGAAAGTGTTTCAAAGTAGGATTTAAGAATTAGACACCACTATGAAAAATACAAACCCAACAGGCAGTTAGTTTAGTGTGGTAGGATTGGAGCATCAGACGGTATCACTTTCCTTCTTTATTGTATAATTATTTTGTATAAAATTATGTTTTTTTCTGACCTTTTTCATGTGTTTTCAGCATTTTCCAGTAAAGAAATATTGGGCGATGGAGTAGGAGCAAAGAAATGTGAGGCGTGACTTGCAGTAAACCCAGTAATGAGGTAATATTTTTTCAGGTTGAGGGAAGAAAGAAAAAAATGTCACCTCAGATGATTAATTTCAGCTGTGACATAATAAATCTTTCTAAAAATGTTGCTGTGATTTTTGATACAGATCTTTATTTAACTAAGTTATCGAGACTTTCTTATACATAGAGCAATGAGCTCCGTGATGAAAGCAGAAGTTGAGTGTGCAAAAAGAAACGCTACAAAATGTTAATAGACACATATCTTAAGAGCGGTAGAATTTATATCTGGCCACTCTGCTGTACACCTGAAACTAATACAAAAATAATACCGAACGTAAATACATTGAATGTGAGCAAGAATAATACTGAATGCATTTGAAATTTTTTAATTTTAAAAAAGAGTCATAGACTTTAAATTTATTAACTGTGTTGACATTTTAGTGGAGAGACTATTACATTCTTTCAGGGAAAACTTGGGAGAAATGGTATTTGATCTGAACCTTTCAACTAAGGCATGTTTCAAATGAAGGAACAGCTACTATTGAGAAGTGGGAAAAACTTTAAATCTTTGAAGAATAAAATACATGATCCGAAAGTCGTTCAAATATTACAACAACAAAAAAGGCTAGATTGTATCATTCTCTTTCATCTTGGGAATATTAAAAGACCAATTCAACTTGGAAATAGTCATCTTGATTCTCCTTTAGAAGTAGCAGGCTGGTCCTACCGGCAAACACCTGCAGGCCAGATCAGCGGGGCACGGGTCCAGGTGCTATAAATCCATAGACGCAGTCAGAAGCGGTAACGCGGCCACTCCTGCTGAGTTGCCAAAGTTGGTGGTGGAGTGCTGCCTTCAGAGCTTTAGCAACTTACACATCTTGAGACTCTAAGGTGAGGCATTTTGTTTGTTTTTCTGGAGAATAAACCCTTTAGGGCTCACCCCTTCGCTTGAAGGAAAGTTCAAACAAATACCGACAAATGAGAATAAGAAAAGCGCACTCTGAGTGTAGAAGTTAACAGTCTAACTTTCTTTCCTCCCTTTCTAATGCGGGGCATGGGATTTGGGTTTATTACAGAAAAATAATTTGAGGTAGTTCCATGTCGATAGGGTTTAATGGAGTGAAGGATGTTAGATTAAAGAAGTAACTTAAGAGAACAAAGGTTACTTGCTTGTATCTTGCTTCTATCACATGCCACCCTTTATGAGTTGCCATCACTTCATTCTACAGGAATTATTCAATTTCTTTATGTTCTAGGTGGTGGGGTGCACCCAGTGGACTAGAAAAACAACTGATCACCCCATGTTAGACTAGTGTTTTATAGGTAGAGAAACAGATGCCTATTTGTATATATATACATGTTGCCTCATCATCTTTTTAATGGGAAGGTCCACTTTTTTCTTCCCTCAAGGAAATCTTAACACTTATTTATAAAACTCTCTCTCATCAAGACAGCAGCATCTTTAGGGGGGAACACGGGAGAGTAGCTAGTAAAAAGAGAGAGCACTGGCTCTGTGCCAAGCACTATTCTCAACACTTTTATATATTCCTCTAATCCTTCCGACGGCCCCACGAGGTAGCTATTAGTTCTAGCCCCGCGTACAGATGAGAAAACAGACCGTGGTTCTTACACTAGCCCTGGATCCACAGAGGCGGGCCTGCTGTAACCCACACAGCCATGCTGACATTCCCGCGGGCTTGAATGAGCCGCAGACATTCGACTTAACGAGTTTACAACTGTGACCAAAACAGGTTTGCTGGTTGTGCGAGGATCCGGCCAAGTGGAGCACTAATGGTGGAGGGCCTGTGTCTGCCCCGCCCCCACACAACTCCCCAATAGTAATTGATGTCATCTACTGCCAGGGGGCGCTCCTGCCTTGCTTTATGTGTGTTTTGCAGCTACAGGTAAGTTTGGAAGAGAATGGTTCTAGGTAATGTCTTGTGTGACTCCTGAGAAAAAAACAAATGGCACCCTCTTCACTACCTCATGGTTTCTTGGACATGGCAATGCAAAACCCTAAAAAAATGTCTGTGAGGCTAGGTTGCCAATATAGTTGGATAGATCCATAGGAATCATATAGCCTTCCCTGCTGGTGTGGCTCAGTGGTTGAGTGTTGAACCAGGAGGTCGCGGTTTCATTCCTAGTCAGAGTATACGCCTGGGTTGTGGACTCGATTCCCAGTGTGAGGTGTGCAGGAGGCAGCCAAGCAGTGATTCTTTCTCGTCATTGATATTTCTACCTCTCTCTCCCTCTCCCTTTCTCTCTCTTCTCTCTTATTCTAGGAAATAAACTATTAAAGAGGAAGAGGAAGAAGAAGAAAGAATGAGAGCCCGAGGCATCACTGGGAAGGCAGTAATTATAGGAATAGTGCTGATAGCCATACACTGTGTAAATGTCCCTGGAAGGATTGTTGCAAGTATGCCCTAAGGAGCTGCAGCACTGACCCCCGGGCCAGGCAACATTGCTTCCCTCAGACTGAAAGGAAGAGAGGCTGAAACAAAGCCTTTAGAAATCTCTGGGGAAAAGCTTTCCCAAAAGACTGAAAAGTGTGCTGGCCGAGCAACTGGGGACGCCATGCCTATTTGTGCGGTCGGGCTGAGCTAGGACATCGAGGTTTCACATCTGCTGCCTTCTAGATACCCCGGAAAACCCTTCCAGTCTCTCCTAAGTCTCAAACTACCACCTAAGCACTGAACCACCCGAAGCCTATGGCCTTCCAGATGATTCTGATGTAGTCTCAAGTGTGGAAGCCACGGGTTTAGCCATCACAATTGCTACAGCTCTTCAGAGGATGCTAATATGCAGTGAAGTTTCAGAGCAACGACTTCAATGAATAAAACTACCCCCACAGCCGAAGCCGGTTTGGCTCAGTGGATAGAGCGTTGGCCTGCGGACTGAAAGGTCCCAGGTTTGAGTCTGGTCAAGGGCATGTATCCTGGTTGCGGGCATTTGCAGTGGGGGGCATGCAGGAGGCGGCTGATTGATGTCTCATCAATGTTTCTAATTCTCTATCCTTCTCCCTGTCTTCCTCCCTAGGTTAGAAACAGGAGTCTCCAGCCCAGCTGGGGTGCTAAATTCTAGGCCTTGCTGGAATAGTAGTGACCAAGTCCTGGAGGGGAGGTATGACATTGCACAACTAACAGGTGAGGAAGAATGTGCAGGTGAGCCCTGCTGGCATGGCTCCATGGTTGCGTGCTGACCTATGAACCAGGCAGTCATTGTTCAGGTCCTGGTTGGGGGCACATGTCTGGGGCTCCATTCCCAGTGGGAGGTGTGCAAGAGGCAGCTGGTCAACGATTCTCTCTCATTTCTCTCTCCCTCTCCCTTACTTCTTCCTCCTCTGAAATCAATAAATATATACACTGAGTGGTCAGATTACTATGATCTCTGAACGCATAATAATCTGGCCACTCAGTGTATATCCTATATAATAAAAGGCTAATATGCAAATTGTCCCCTCAACCAGGGAGTTCAACCAGCAGGCACGCCGGCCAACCACCCATGTCCCCTCCCTCTGGCCAGGCTGGCCAGACCCCATCCATGCACAAATTCATTCACCAGGCCTCTAATACACACACACACACACACACACACACACACACACACATATACACACACATACACTTACATACACACACACACACACACACACTGAGTGGCCAGATTATTATGCGTTTAGAGATCATAATAATATGGCCACTCGGTAAATATATATTTTTTATTGATTTCAGAGAAGAAGGGAGAGGGAGAGAGAGACAGAAACATCAATGATGAGAGAGAATCCTTGATTGGCTGCCTCCTGCACACCGCTTACTGGGGATCAAGCCTGGAACCTGAGCATGTGCCCTTGACTGGAATTGAACCCGGGACCTTCAGTCCACAGATGATGCTCTATCCACTGACCCAAACCCTTTAGGGAAAAACGTATTTATTAAAAAGAAACAAGAGTCTTCAGCATGAATGTAGGTTGAGAATATCATTCTGAGAGTGGTATACTATAGAGGACTTAAGGTTTGAGACAACTTCTCATGGAGTGAGAATGGTAATTAAAAGGAGAGCTTTGGGTGATCAGGAAGATGGAAGAATGTGATCATGAGCTGCTGAAGATAAAAATCTCTGATCTGGCAGAAGAACATTCAAATGAGTGATTTTCTGTTTTCTTCTTAGACCATCTGACTCCCTGAAAAGACCCATGGCTACCTCACCTCTACCAGATTTTATGGAAGAGCTGAACTGTTCTATCTGTTTACACTCCTTGAACGAACCTATTGGAATTGGGTGTGAACACACGTCTAACTACAGGTGCCTCTAAGGACATTGAAAGGAAAGGTCCGGTTGCAGTGCCCGTCTTATGTGGAAGGATATTTACAAGTTAGAGATCCAGGTGTAACCTGCAGCTGGGGATGATGGCTCAGATAGTGAAATCCTCACATGGCAAACTTAAAGAGTAGTGCACGTGAGACAAACCAAAAAAAAAACTAAGGCGTTCTCTGTGATCAATCACATGCCCCTTTGTGAGATGTCTGCTGTCTTGAGAACATGAGTCTCACAGTATTTATCACTGAGAAGGCACAAGAATCTTTAAGGTAAGATTATTTTTTCTTTCAAAATCCCAGGGATTGATTCTCAATCAGTCTTTCCTTAATAGCTTGGGTCTTCAAAGTGGTATATATTCAAATCGTTTTTTCATCCCTGACCCATCAACCAGGGAGGCTTGGGAGCCCCAAATGGTCCCATTTTGACAGGAAATAATTTTCACTTTGTGACTCATGCCGATTAAGTCATTAATTTAGATTTTTTACTCTAAAGTAAAGATCCAAATATATGAAAAGAATTGTAATGTTTTGCCTGCCCAGGAACCAGAAGGTTATGGTTGGATTCCTGGTCAGGGCACATGCTTAGTTGCATGCTCAATCCCCAGGAGGGGACGTGTAGAACGCAGCCAATTGATGATTTTCATCATTGACGTTTCTACCTCTCCCTCTCCCTTCCTCTGATAAATCAATAGAAACATAAATAAATAATAAAATAAAGTTTAGGAGAAACCAAGATGGCAGCATAGGTGAACACCTAAACTGCTGCCTTGCACAACAATTTCAAAACTACAGCTAAAAGATAGAATGGACATCATTCAGAACCATAGGAAAGCTGGCTGAGTGGAAGTTCTACAAGTAAAATGAAAGAGAGGGGCTCAGAAACTTAGAGGAGCTGCAAATAGCTCAGGGACGGAGACACGTGTATGGACAGGACAGGCGGCAGAGTGCCTGGCTGGCTTCCTCTAGCGGGAGGGAGACAGAAACTACCGACTGCACTGAAGCCCAGTTCCAGGCGAGACTCATACGAGGGGAGTCTAGACTATCGTGCAAAGGGAGGAGTGTACAGAAATTCAGGGGAGCCGAGAAAGGCAGAGATTTGGAGTGCATGCAGAGAGGACTCACTGCTAATTGTGCCACTGGCTTTCTCTAGTGGAAGGAAGACAGAACTTCCCGAGTGTGCTGAATTCCAGTTCCAACTGCACTGAACCCCAGTTTCAGGTAAGATCCTGGGGACCCAGACTTAATACGGCACAAAGAAACTCAGGGGAGCCGCAAAAGGCAGAGGTCTGGAGGCATGTGCACAAGTGCACACAGAGAAGGCTGCAGCCATTACCAAGAGACACTGACACCCAGGGGCCTCATAGGGAAGGAAGTCATCCAAGACTGCCCCATCCAATCTGAGCACAGAGGCTTTTGCAATTTTGCAACTCTTGTATCATAAAAATGACTCCAGCACAGAAATTCGCCTGGCATAGACACAGCTGATCCGCACAGCCAATTGGCCAGTGATACCAACAACAAGCAAGACTTAACTACAACAAGGCTGTACACACAGTCCACAAAGAGGTACACCAACAATATCCACCTCAGGTAACTTGGAAGGCGGCACCTCTAGGACACCTAGCACACAAAGCTATTCTACCAACTCAGAGAAGCAGCGAAAATGTGGAGACAAAAAAACAGATCACAAATGAAAGAAATGGAGGTAAACAAATGACTGGATATAGAGTTCAAAACACGGTTATAAGATTTTTCAAGAATTTCCTAGAAAAGATGGATAAATGTAGCAAGAACCAAGAGGAGATGAAAAGGACCAACTAAAAATTAGACATACAGTGACTGAAATAAAAATAATATACAAAGACCTAACAGCAGACTAGAGGAATGTAAGAATCAAATCAAAGATGTGAAATACAAAGAAGGAGAAAACACTCCACTGGAAAAGAAAAAAGAAAAAGATTCCAAAAATGTGAGGATAGTGTAAGCAGCCTCTGGGACAACTTCAAGCATACCAACATCAGAATTATGGGGGTGCCAGGAGAGAGAGAGAGCAAGATACTGAAAACCTATTTGAAGAAATAATGACTGAAAACTTCCCCCACCTGATGAAAGAAATAGACTTACAAGTCCAGGAAGTGCACAGAACCCAAACAAAAGGAATCCAAAAAGGACCACACCAAGACACATCATAATTAAAATGCTAAGAGCAAACGACAGAGAATTTTAAAAGCAGCAAGAGAAAAACAGTTAATTATTTACAAGGGAGCACCCATATGATTGTCAGTTGATTTCTCAACAGAAACGATGCAGACCAGATGGGAGTGGCAAGAAATATTCAACGTGATGAGTAGGAAGAATCTACTTTACCCAGCAAAGCTATCATTCAGAATTGTAGGGCAGATAAAGAGCTTCACAGAGAAGAAAAAGCTAAAGGAGTTCATCACCACCAAATCAGTATTATATGAAACGGTGAAAGGTATTCTTTAAGAAGAGGAAGAAGAAAAAAAGTTAAAGATAAAAATTAGGCACAACAAATACATATCTATCAACAAGTGAATCTAAAAATCAAGTGAATTAAAAATCTGATGAACAGAATAAACTGGTGAATAGAATCAAATCAGGAGCATAGAAAGGGAGTGGACTGACAGTTCTCAGGGGGAAAGGGTTATGGAGGGTGCCAAAAGAGACTTGACAAAAATCATACACCTATGGATGAGGACAATGGAGGGGAGGTAAGGGAAGAAGGTGGGGTGGGAACCAGATGGAGTGGAGCTATGGGGGGTGGGAGGGAGAGGAATAATTGTAATAATCTGGACAATAAAGATTTATTAAATTAAAAAAACACACAAAAACCTAGCATCCATGTATGAACTTACATTTCTTTCTTTAATTTTTTTTTTATTGTTTTTTTACAAAGAGGAAGGGAGAGGGATAGAAAGTCAGAAACATCGATGAGAGAGAGATATCAATCAGCCACCTCCTGCACGCCTGCCACTGGAGTTGTGCCCGCAAGCAAGGTACATGCCCCCGACTGGAATCGAACCTGGGACCTTTCAGTTGGCAGGCCGACACTCTATCCACTGAGCCAAACCAGTCTCAGCGTGAACTTACATTTCTGTAGGTAAAGGGTCCATCGTGCCACGGCCGGGTTCTCTGCTTGGGGTCTAAGGTGTTATCTGAGATGTGCTCTCAAGTGAACACAGTTATGACTCTGAACTTAATTTCCTCAGAGTCATAACTGTTCCAGACCATTGCTGTTAAACCAAAGAGGGCTTCTTTCTGTGTTGGGATAAGCAGAGGTAAAAGTGACCTCTCTTCTTCTGTTGGGTTCCCACCTAGGAAGTTTATCTTCCTTTAGAAAAAGTAAAACCAAACTAATACGTTTGATTTAAATAAACATTGACCTATTATTACAATAACAAAAGAACAGCTGTATTATCATCGACATCAGCCATAAATGTTTGTTCTTTTTTTATGATGATTGATTTGTTGTTGTTTTTTTGGTATTTATTTATTTATCCTTACCTGAGGATATTTCTTCCATTGATTTGTACAGTGGAAAAGAAAAGGGAAAGAGAGAGAGAAACATCGATGTGAAAGAGAAACAGATTTCTCCCAGCTCCAACCAGGGCCCAGGCCAGGGAAGAGCCTGCAACTGAGATACGGGCTCTTGACCGGAATCAAAGCTGGGACCCTTCAGTCCCCTGCTCTATCCACTGAGCCAAACTGGCGGGAGCTGTTTATTCTTAAATATTAATGCTTTAAGCAAAGTAGTAGTTGAACATATAGACTTATGAGTCTCTTAAAATTGTAGGAAGCAACTAATGGATACTAAGTCCCTGCTTTTACCTGAACAGCCTTGAATAAAAGGAGCCAGGATAATAACACTGAGGCTGGTCAGACACACACACACACACACACACACACACCACTAATCCTTTCTGAAATAGGATGAGGTAATCTACTGGACAAAATGAGTCCAGAGTAACAAATACCACCTCATTTGTGCCAGCCATGTCCAATCCACACAGAAGCTGCACATGTGCTACCACGAAGCCATTTGTGAGGGGACCCGTGGCTAATGAATGCCATCGAACTAGTGAAAATTCATGGAATAAGCTCTGAGAAACATGACTCATTGGTAATTTTGTTCTTTGACAGTAGCGGGAGAAAATACATTTCCTCAGGAATTTTTTGAAATCAAGAGCTTTCCTATGTAAAATCTAACACTTTAAAATATCTTTTATTGATTTTTTTGTAGAGAGGAAAGGGGAGGGATAGAAAGTCAGAAACATCCATGAGAGAGAAACATCCATCAGCATGTCCCCTACTGGGGATGTGCCTGCAACCAAGATACATGCCCTTGACTGGAATCGAACCCGGGACCTTTTTGTCCGCAGGCCGACGCTCTATCCACTGAGCCAAACCAGTCTCAGCAAAATCTAACACTTTAAAGTGATCTGTACTCCCTCGAAGGTTGTTACTCTAGGCCTATAAAGTGTCTCATGATAAATTATAATGCAGGCTTGATATTTATTTTATAAATTGGCAAAATATTTGGTTAACATTTAATAGAAATAAGGATGTGTCATGAAACTTGGCTGTGATTCAAATCCCCAGATCTGTAATTTTCTGTTCTGAGTGCCCTGGGTCAACTACTTAACATTTAAATCATCATCTTTGTCAACTGTAAAATGTAGTCTAATACCACAAAACACACAGGATTGTGGGAAATATATAGCAAGAGATAAAAAAAAAGAGCTTAGCATGCTATCTAGCACTATTTCTAGAATTATCTTAAGTTAAAATATTTAGTCTTCCAGAATTAGTAATATATTATTTTCTTAAAATCAAAGAGGGGCTTTAAAGGACTCCGTGATAGAATTTTGCTTGAATTTTGCTCAACGTTTTACCAATCACTTCAAAGATGATAAGGTTTTCCTGTCAAAATGAAATCGTGTGAATTATTAAAGTTCAAATTGGTGAGAATAAATGGCTGAGTAATGGATCCAAAAGTCTTCACAGAAATTAGCCGCATCAAGCCTTAGAAGAGAGAGGAGGACTGGGTAGAAAAAAACGTGGAATAGAAAAGAAGGCAGCCTTTGCTGAGGAGGGGAAGAATGCTCAGAAATCACAAGTCTATTTGAGGAGACAGGATTGAGAAGAGGAAGTAGGTATGGAGTGTTGAGTCAGATAAAGCTTAAGTAAAGATGTACTTAAGATTCCATAGGAGGGGACCAAGATCGGTAAGGTCAGATAGCAGACAGGAGAATGTTCCCATTGTCCTAACTGCAGTAAATGGATCACTGTTAGCAGACTTGATTGAATGAGGCAACTAATAATCTTCCAGAAGATAAAACTATACAATTTGGGAAGCTGTGCAAATTCCTTCTTCAAGGAACTCGACTATGAACTATCTGAAATTGTTCCCTGCTGCCCCCTGATCTCCTATCTGTAAAACATTCCTGAGGCAGCTATTCTCTACTCTTGACTCATTTTTAAATTGATCTTTATTTTTGAAAGTATTATAGATGTCTTCTTTTTCCTCCCCATTAACTACCTCCACCCGGCGCACCTACCCCTTCCCTTCCCAGGCCTTCACTGCACTGTTGTCTGTCCATGGGTTATGCATATATCTACTCTTGATTTTTTTTTTTATCTATAAATAATGTAATGGCAACCTCCATCAGCAAACATCTAGAACAGTGGTTCTCAAACTGTGGGTCACGACTCCTTTGGGGATCGAACGACCCTTTCACAGGGGTCGCCTAAGACTATTGGAAAACACCTATTTCCCATGGTCTTAGGAACCAACACACCGCTCCTCGGTATAGCAAAGTGTAGCAATGTAGTTTACTGTTGTCATATGAAGACTGTTACCCATGCTATACCACGATTCAAGACAAAATTTCATTTATTTGTAATTAAAAATAAATATTTCACAATATATAATTACATATTGTTTTTTGTGATTAATCACTATTCTTTAATTATGTTCAATTTGTAACAAGGAAAATACATCCTGCCTATCAGATATTTACATTACAGTTCATAACAGTAGCAAAATTACAGTTATGAAGTAGCAACGGAAATAATTTTATGGTTGGGGGTCACCACCACATGAGGAGCTGTCTTAAAGGATCGCGGCGTTAGGAAGGTTGAGAATCACTGATCTAGAAAATAACAATGAAATCAGGCCTTGTTTCTAGTGAAAGTATTTAAGGGCTGAAGCTAACGTGACATGGCTGAGGAGAAAAGATAATGACATTCTAGGGTAATAGCTTATAGAATGCTTCTTTCCTGTGAAATTGTTTATTAAATATGAGGTTTATTTAAAAATTATAATTGATTTCATAGAGGGAGAGAGAGAGAAACATCAATGAGAATCCCCCCTCCCCCGTGGATAGAACCTGCAACCTTGGCATGTGACCTTGACTGGAATTGAACCAAGGACACTTCAGTCTGCTCCATTCACTGAGCCTAACCAGCCAGGACTAAAAATCTTACTCACTCTTACAAGACCTTAGAGGAAGAACACCAAATATTCACCCACCCAAAGAGGTTGGAACTCCCGGTCAAGGGCAGCCATTCAGCATTCCCCAGGAGCTCATTACAATGTAAATGGACTCCACCCTGGTTTGTCAAATCATAGCCTCTAGGGATGGGCCCAGAAATCCCTTTCATAAACTAAGAAGAGTCTAATGCTTACTTGAACTTGATAAACCCGGTCCTAGGTTTATTATTTGGATAGAATTTGAAATTTTACAGCTTTTGTACCTGATGATGAGAGAGCCGCTTTACTGGTAAAAGCTTTTCAATCTCCACTGTTTTCCACTGTTTCTCCTAAAGGAAATACCGAGGATTACAAAGGTGAGTTTCTCTCCAATCACTTTCTTAACCATGGTTTTCATTAATACTTAAACTTGACCTTAGTATTTGTGGATGCCTTAAACTGTATACAGATGCAGTGCAACAGTATAAAAAAAAAAGTGAGAAAGCAAGGGCGAAGAAAAATAAAATTAGGAAGAGCAAATTAAGAGTAGGTAGGAACTTAGACATAGACAAGATAGTAGGGAGATAAATTATTTTCCAACTTCACTTTCTCTTGGTTTCTGTAAAAGTATTTAATCTCTATCTGCCCTTCTCTGATTTCTCCTTTGAGCTTCTCTGACTTGAGATATATATATTTTTTTAAATATTTATTGAACACCTAGTATGTCAGATACAGACAGGATGTCTGAGGAACTTAGATTCTGACAGATGGAGTGAGCCACAGATTTGTCATGGTGAATAGAATTAGAGTGAAAGGAAGTAAGATAATATGATGTTTGGCAGGGATCCGAAGGGCCTCTCGAAGAAGTGGCATTTGAATGGACAACTGAAGGAAAAGGAGCTTGAAGAACCGGAGAGAAAAGCATTGCTGGTTGAGGCAGAAAGGACACAGGAATTTGGGGGAAAGCCAGGGTGAGATTAGATGTAGGGCAGGGGACCCCAGCATCTAGAACTCGGTTAGCCCTTGGGATTTTATCTTAAATGCAAAGGAAAGATATTAGAAACCTGATTTAGGTTTGAAAATAGTACTTTGGTTATTGAGGTCAGACAGAGGAGTTGGACCAGAGAATGGGGCGGGGCTGAGTGTAAACGAGTGGAAATGAGGAAATAATGGCTGTTTAATGACTAAACTTTAAAGTGAGTTGGAGGTGGGAAGGCAGAGGTTGAAACCCAAAACTTGTTTTACATATGTTAATTTCGGGGAGTTATTCGACATTTAATTGCAAATGAGCTGTCAGTGCTGTGTCTAGGTAAAAGGTTATTACTTTGCAGAGTGGTTTTGGAAATGAATATGATTACCTAGGGAGACACTGTAGAATTTGAAGAAGAAATTAGTAGTGACCAAGGAAACACCCCAAAACTTAGAAGTTCAGGAGGATATGAAACCAAAGAAGGGTGCTGAGAAACTGATCAGTAACGTGAGATGTCAGATACTTAAACTTGATGGCAAAGTTGAGAGAAAACAAGGAAAGAAGGACCTTGCTCTGCTACATTCGCTGCCACTCAAGGCTCAAATAGAAGC
>PVJN01006464.1:33706-75367 GCA_004026805.1 Lasiurus borealis
ATTTTTCATATATATATGTATAAATTTTTTATTTGTTTTTACAGAGAGGAAGGGGAGAGGGATAGAGAGTTAGAAACATTGATGAGAGAGAGACATTGATCAGCTGTCTCTTGCACACCCTCTACTGGGGATGTGCCCGAAACCAAGGTACCTGCCCTTGACCAGAATTGAACCTGGGACACTTCAGTCCACAGGCCGACGCTCTATCCACTGAGTCAAACCGGTTTCGGCTGGTCATTTCTTTTTAGTGGCATTTAACTTGTTCAGAGAGTCAAGACAAAGGAACCTTACAAGGGAGTTGAAGGACTCAAGTGGTTAAAAAAAAAGAATCGGAGCAAATTCAGAGCCAAATCATAAGTAGGAACAAATACTGCAATTTGCATAATAACAGAGCTGGTGTTTTGAATGTATAAGTATCTCTTGAAATTAATTTAAAAAGACCAAAAACCAGGTAGAAAGAAGTTGGTTAAAAAACAAAACAAAACAAAAACTTAAACATTTGGTGCACAGAAAAAGAAATGAAAGTGTTTATTGAGAATTTGAAAATAATAGCTTTATTCATGATAAAATAAATGCAAACTGAAAATATGTCAAGATATAATTTCTTAATTTGTTTTTTTCAGAACATGGCTATTACAACTTCTCCAGCATTCCACTTCTTAGAATGTTATTTTAATTTGCGTATATGAATAAAATCTGTCCTCACACAAATACATATATGGAAAAGTGAAGAGCATTCTAATAGCTCCTTAGATAATTAATTTTTTATTCTAAAATCATATCAATAAACAGTTTGTCCTCTTAAAATCCATCGGTCTGGTCTGTCTTACATGCTGAATGCATTTTATCCTTGCATAATTTGCATTGGTCTTCTGAAAAATTTGGTTCAATAAATTCACAGTTTTATAGTTGACACATTTCATTAATAGCATCCCCTTTTTTATCAAAAAATGAGAATTGGGAAGCTGTCAAGCTTAAAATAGTGGATTCAAGCTTTCCAAAACTTGAATACATAGTAGATAGGACTTTACCAAAACTAATTTTTGCTTAAAAGCTTAAATTTAATACTCAGTTGTTTACCTTCAAATGACAGGGTCACTTTGTTAGTATTTGAGAAAATGTCTTTCAAGTCATTGCATCTAAATAACCACAGCCTGGCCCATTAACTTCTTCGACTAAAAATGTTCTATGAAAACACATGTCTAATATGACTTGCGACTCGCACAATCATAGAAAAAATGCTTTTTCTCGAGATAACCATTTCATTTCCATATGCAGCATAAATGCCTTAGCCACATGTTCCATTTTGTCACCTAGAATATTAAAATAAATCCTGCACTCAAGGATTGAAATTTAATAGTGTTCTACGTCGTCAAGAAATAAGGGTATTGTCGAGACCGGTTTGGCTCAGTGGATAGAGCGTTGGCCTGCGGACTGAAAGGTCCCAGGTTTGATTCCGGTTGGGGGCATGTACCTTGCTTGCGGGCACATCTCCAGTGTGGGGTGTGCAGGAGGCGGCTGATCGATGTCTCTCTCTCATCAATGTTTCTGACTTTCTATCCCTCTCCCTTCCCCTCTGTAAAAAATCAATAAAATATATTTTAAAGAAAAAAAAAGAAATAAGGATATTAAGTAAAACAGGCCTCCTATTTTAACTAAGGAAGCAAGTATATAGAGATTTAGAAGTACAATAAATGACCACACTACTACTTGTTCTACTTCCTACTAATGGCAGGACACCAATAGTTTTACCTACCATCAATTCACAGGTCAGCACAGTGAAAAGGCAAATCAAGTCTTGGGAACCACACTTAAAACTGCTGCTTTCAGGTGAACCCTAAAGGAAAAACAAAACAAAAATCACATATGCAGGATCCTGAAAATGGTTTACATATCTTTTTTTTTTTTTTAATTAAAATATTTTATTGATTTTTTTACAGGAAGGGAGAGGGATAGAGAGTTAGAAACATTGATGAGAGAGAAACATCAATCAGCTGCCTCCTGCACAAGGTACGTGCCCTTGACCGGAATCCAACCTGGGACCTTTCAGTCCACAGGCCGATGCTCTATCCACTGAGCCAAACCGGTTTTGGCATGATTTACATATCTTAAAAATTAAAAAAAAAGAGAGAATGAAAGGACAGGAGGTCATGTTGATGTCCAAAACTGCTGAGCAGCCTGGCTGTTGTGGCTCAGTGGTTGAGCATGGACCCATGAACCAGGTCACGGATCCGATTCCCAGTCAGGGCACAGGCCTGGGGTGCGGGCTCCATCCCGAAGCAGGTGTATAGGAGGCTGAGGATCACTGATTCTGTATCATCATTGATGTTTCTAACTCTCTCTTCTCCCTTCCTCTCTGAAATCACTAATATATACACATATATATTAGTGATTATATATATATATACACATATATACATATATGTATATATACACATATATGTATATATGCACACATGCATGTATGTGTGTATATGTGTGCTTATAAAAAAAACAAAAAACATTTGGGTGGGAGGAGAAGTGGAAGGTGGAAGAAGCCAGTAAATCCAGAAATGGGGCTTTGGGGGTTCTGAGATCTGTGCTGCTGGTTCGTGTCCAGAGATAATTGTCCAAAAAGCTGGTCACAGAGGCGGAGTGAGGACACCTGTCCAGAAGGAGCGGCTTCTGAGATCTGAGACTTGGGGTCAGGGGTCACCTGACAGCGGCTGGAGGCGGGCTCAGACCGGGGAGGGGTCCCCCACATTCCGGAAGCCGTGCACTTGAAAATGTCATTAGAGGAGGACACACAGGTAACACCTTCATCAATAAAGACATTTTTTAAAAATGCCATTAAAACGTTTCCCGGGAAAAGACAGAATTGCTGCCCCGGGGTGTCAGAGGGTCGTCTAGAGATGGGCATGGCGGCGATTGTTGATTTGTCCTGTTTTCTTTAATAAAGAAGGAGAGAGCGAACATCCCCTTTCCCTTTAGTGTCTGGGCAAAACCGTTACCTAGTTATTTATTTTGGGGGCCATTTTATATATAATTTTTAAACCAACATCTTTTAAAAAGGCTGGTTCTCAGGTAGGCTACGTCTTGGACTTCCGGCGCAAAGACCTCAGAGGCCTCACTTCTGGCAGCGTGCGCACCTCGGGGCGCTGGAGGGCCCGTGCCCCCAGACACGTGAGTAAAGCACGTGCGCCCTCCTTTAAGGAGGCCCTGAAAGCGGCCCCTCCCCTGCGGGCTCCTGCCGGCGCTGAGGCGGGGCTTCCTTAAATCGGCCTCCCAGCATGCCCAGCGCCAGACCATGCCGCCGCACCCTCGCCCCGGAAGTTCCCCCCAGGCTGGTTGTGAAGCACTGTTTGCCCTTGGAGGAGCATCCGGCTCCATCCCCAGCCCCCTTTTTTGAAGACCTTCCTAAAATGTCTTCCAGGGAAATGGTATGATCTGCTCTGATTTGTGATTATTAATTACTAGCCAGGGGCTCAGCATCCCCAGGAAACCGGAAAGAACCCTGGGATCTGGAGCCTCTGGGTTGCTCCTGTGTAGAGGCAGGTGTGCGCCATCGAGGGCTACGCGCCCGGACCTGCCCTTACTGACGCCTGACCGCGGAGGACGCTGAGGGCGACCAGCCGTCTGCCATTTTCTCCTCCTGGCCCCCCAGTGGGAAGTGCTCCACCTCGGAAACAGCCCCCCCTGTTCACCCAGGAACACCGCCGGCATGTCCAGGAAGGCCCGGATGCCCAGGGGGCGCCCCCTGCAGCCGCGGCGGAGCATCCCCGGAGACGCCGCGTGCCGGGAGCACCGGGAGCCGCTGCTGCTCTTCTGCGAGGACGACCAGGCCGCGCTCTGCCGCCAGTGCTTCCTGTCCCGGCAGCACGGGGGCCACGTGGTGCGCGGGGTGCACGAGGCCGCCGAGGACTTCCGGGTGAGCGCCCTCCGGGCCCTACAGCCGCTGCCTCCTCTGACTTATTTATTAAATTGGGTTTGGGTGACAGATCATAGGGGCCTCTCAGACCATTCCCTTGGCTAATATCAAAATAAAAATAAGTAAAAAAAAACTAGCCGAGACCGGTGTGGCTCAGTGGATAGAGCATTGGCCTGCGGACTGGAAGGTCCCAGGTTCGATTCCGGTCAAGGGCATGTATCTTGGTTGCAGGCACATCCCCACTAGGGGGCGTGCAGGAAGCAGCTGATCGATGTCTCTCATCGATGTTTCTGACTTTCTATCCCTCTCTCTTCCTTTCTGTAAAAAATCAAAATATATTAAAAAAAAAAAAAAAACTAGACACTTGCCATCTTTGGGCCATCAGCGTCAGGGCTAAGGAAACAGAGAGCCAGGGCGGCTGGCCTTTCTTTCGGGTGTCTTCGGTTGGGGGTCTGCCTGCTCTAAAGCAATTGCTTTACCTGGAATTCTGTGACGGATTTCTCTGCAGAAGTTATTTCGGGAGCTGCTGAGCACGTTGAAGCAGAAACTTGAAGCTGCCAAAAGCCTGTTGGCCGAAGAGCAAGAAAATATGGGGATGGTTCAGGTCAGTGCTTCTCTTGGTTCTTTTTTTTTTTAGTATATTTTATTGATTTTTTTACAGAGAGGAAGGGAGAGGGATAGAGAGTTAGAAACATCAATGAGAGAGAGACATCATCAGCTGCCTCCTGCACGCTCCCTACTGAGGATGTGCCTGCAACTAAGATACGTGCCCTTGACCAGTATCGAACCTGGGACCCTTCAGTCCACAGGCCGACGCTCTATCCACTGAGCTAAACCGGCCTCGGCTTCTCTTGGTTCTTAAGGGGAAAATACCTATCATGTTTAATATAGGCAAATAATACAAACAAAGTCAAATGGCAAAGCAAGAGGACATATTTGAAATCCATTTGAAAAGTTTTTTTTTTTAATGTATTTTATTGATTTTTTACAGAGAGGAAGGGAAAGATAATAGAGAATTAGACACATCAGTGAGAGAGAAACATCGATCAGATGTCTCTGCACACTCCCTGCTGGGATGTGCCCACAATCAAGGTACATGCCCTTGACCGGAATTGAACCTGGGGCACTTCAGTCCACAGGCCAATGCTCTATCCACTCAGTCAAATGGGCTAGGGCAGTAGAAAAAATATTAATTTCTTAGCTTAAAAGTCAATAAGTGATCCTGGCCGGTGGGACTCCCTACAGGGAAGGGTTGTGGTTTGGATTCTGGTAAAGAACACATATCTGGATTGCAGGTTTCCTCCCAACCCCACACTCCTCTCACCATCCCAACCCTCTCAGTTGGGGTGCTTATGGGAGCAACTAGTTGATGTGTCTCTCTCACATCATGTTTAGATGATTCTTTCTTCCTCTCTTCCACCCTGAAAAGCTATAGAAAAAAAATATCCTCCAGTGAGGATTAACAAATAAAAAAACAATGAAAGAGGAGAAACTTAATTAGATGTATCCCCATTGATTTTTAGAAAGAATGGAAGGGAGAGGAGAGATAGAAACATCAATGGGAGAGAGACACATTGATTGTTTGCCACCTGTACATGCCCAAACCAGGGCCAGGGATGGAGCCTGCAACCAGGTACGTCCCTTGACCAGAATCAAACCTGGGACCCCTTGGGCTGACACTCTAGCCACTGAGCCAAACCAGCTAGGGCTCCTTGTCTTTATAATGAAGTTAAAGGTGGGAAATGGTCAATCTGTGGTGTTTAACCTGAAGTCCATCATCTGTATCTGTGTTGCAGGCAGAGGAGCAGAATTTTAAAGAGATGGTTAAGTCTGAATATGAGATGATGATCCGGTTGGTGACTGAAGAGAATGAGATGGCCTTCCCAAACCCGGAAGGGTACACATCCAGCCCACACTTGAGAGAAGCCAATCAGAGTCCGCTGATGAAGTTGACTGCCGAGCTAGAGGAGAAGTACCAGGGAACACTGCAGGTGAGATGTTGAAAGTGGCGTTCTTAAAATATTACCGAAATGACAGACAGAAGAGCTGAGCGTGTCAATTCCAGAATAAGACATCCAGTGATGTCTGAAAAGATTGTATATATTCACCCAGCAGTTCTGTTTCGGAGAATGTACTGCACATACACTTACATGCGTATAAGCAGACACATGGGTACGGGAAGGCTGTAAAATGATTTCCGGCTAGAGCCTGGTTTAGAGGTAGTCTTTGAAGTCGTCAGGTTGATGAGCTTCCTGTCTGGGGTCTGCCGTTTTACCAGCCACTGTATGTCCTTGGCAGCTAGTCACCCTCTGACTTGGTTTTCTTAGCTGCAGAGTGAGGATAATAATGGCCCCTGGGTGACAACACTGATCTGAGGATTGAGGGTGACAGTTTACATGAGCTTTTAAAATAGTGTGTGTACTCTTTGTGCACTGGATAAGTATTAGGTATTATTGCTGCTATAATACTTATTGACAGCAACAGATTAGATGCAACCTATATCATTATTGGGCTTAGGAAATAAATGTCTGTACATAAGAAGGAATGCTCTTTAGCATTTAGAAAAGATACCATGTCTCCGTGTATGGATAAGGAATTCCCTCCAAGAACATATTAATCAGGAAAAAGCAAGTTGTCAGGTCAGCAATACGTTATTTGTGTTCTTTAAGAAAAGATAGCATGTGGATGTGCTCTGTGGCTAGGTGGAACATCCTTGCAGGGATAAAAAGGAAACTTATCAGTTGCTTGATTAATTCTTATTGATATTTGATTTTTTATTCACATCTTAATTTTAATTAGAAGGAAATAGGACATTTTCTGAACAAAACTGCAGAGTAAAAAATCATCTATTTTAGGTCCAGGTTGTTCTCTGAATTAGTGAACAACACACACACTTTCCATGTCAACATAAATGTATTGTGTTAAAGAATGAAGTTTCTATCGAAGTGTCCTGCTTGACCCTGGGATGTCCTGGCCTTATCTAATTATGTATATTCCCGAGGCAGCAGGCAGGAAAGTGGGGGTTTTAATAGACGGTTGGATGAGCAAGTAAGAGAAATCACTGGTTGTCAAATAGTAATAAGGAGATTCTTCTGCAGAGACTGCACAGTCTGGGGAGAGAGAACATGAATAAACTGCAGGAGAGCGAAGTCAGGCTCTATGAGCAGATCATCAGCCTCCACAGTGTCACCGCCGAGCTGGAGAAGAAATGCGGGGAGCCCTCCTTAGTGCTGCTCAAGGTAAGAGTCCAGAAAGAACCTTCGTGACAGTGTCTGAGAAATGAGAAATAAGCTGCACCCATGAAGGGTCAGTTCCAGATCACACTGTCCAGTGATTGGCAGCCACTGAAAGCGGCTGAGCTACTTCATAACATGAATTCTCCCCTTCAAATTGTTAATAGTAAGTTTGGATTGAGATGTCTCTTAAATATATAAATAACTGGTTAGTCAAATTATGATACACTTACACAATAGAATGTTCTGCCACCATAAAAAAAAAGAAGGAAGAAGAAGCTCTATGGCCACTAAAAAATTATTTTCAAGATACTTGGTTAAGTGAAAAAAAAAAAAAAGACAGAACCGCTTTTTGTTTGGTTTTAGAGAATATGTATATACATATAGACTTATCTCTAGCAAAATAAACACCCCTTTTAATCAGGGGTAACCTTGGGAAATGAGAGTGGTATTTATTGATATAGTATATTTTTTGGAGATTCCCCATTTCCCTGCCAGGCCCATATTTGCAGTGTAGGTGCTCTCATTTGAGAAGCCCTTCCACATAAACCCTCAGGCTCCATTCTAGAGCCAAGCCTGTTCCAAAGAGCTCACGTAGATGGGACCCAGTTTTGCTCAGTTCCTGACCTGGCTCCAACCCCCGCCCTAGCCCAGCAGACCTATTCATGTGCTCCAACCTGGCCACCCCCAGCATAGAAAGCAAACACATGGGCTGAGTATCTCATAAGATAAGTGTCCTATGCAATAAAAGGTTAATCTGCAAATTGTCCCCTTGGGAGTTCGACCAGAAGACATGGAGTTTGATCGCTCTCTATGATGTACGCTGACCATCAGGGGGATGTGTAGAACACGGCAGGTGACCACATTGGCAGTGGGGCACCAAGGGTGCCAGGGAAGGAGGCCAGGAGGCGAGGAACTGGGGAACGGGGGTACCAACCAGGAACCACATGGTGCCAGCGCTCAGGTGGCGAGGGAAGGGGGAGGCAGGGAGGCAGGGAACCTGATTGGCCCTGATCACTGACCAGGCCTCCTTACCCTTGCACACATTTCGTACACCAGGCCTCCAGGTCTGAATAAGATGGCTGAGGTGAGTATAGGAAATATTTCTCTTGGGAAGGTGGCAGTAATTGAAAGCATTTTTTTCTGACTTTCCTATTCCATGTTAAAATTTGATATCTGAGAATTAGCATAATGAAACTGAAGAAACTACATGGAAATGGGTTTCATTATTAGAAGATGTTTGCATGGCATAACTCACAAAACGCTTAGCTCAGATACTCACTAGTGTCTCCTTTTTTCCCCATAGGATGCACGAGCTTTGGAATTGTAAGTTTTCATTTTGGAGATATATTTGGGTCAGAATCAGGGACTAATGTGTGAGTACACATGGGTAGAGACGTTGGGGTAGGAACAGGGAGGTCGTGTATTCATATAATGAGATCATTCTCTGGTTGCAAGGCCCTGGGGTCTCCCACATAACCAAGATTGTCCTTTCTTTATAGGAATGGAGTTTCACTTCTGAGTCAGGGCCTAGAGCCCGCACGAATCACAGACCCAAGTTTATGCCAAACACCAGGACCGAGCAAAATGCTGGAACTGTTTCAAAGTAAGTTGATGCATCTGTTGTTGCATCCTACTATAAAGAAAAGTGAATTCCAGATAGCTTAAGGCTGTGGTCGGCAGACTGCGGCTTTCAAGCCACATGTGGCTCTTTGGCCCCTGGAGTGTGGCTCTTCCACAAAATACCACGGTCCGGGTGAGTCTATTTTGAAGAAGTGGCCTTAGAAGAAGTTTAAGTTTAAAAAATTTGATTCTCAGAAGAAATTTCAATCATTCTCTTGCTATTTGGCTCTGTTGACTGATGAGTTTGCCAACCACTGGCTTAAGGATATAAAATATTGGAGAGTTTAATATGCTTATACACATTAGATAACTGTCAAAATAATTGTATGATCTTGAAACTTAATTGCAGGCAGATCCTACTACTTAAATTTTTTTAACTTTTGGTTGGGGGGGGTGGTGTCAACATGTGTAAACGGATTTATATCTCCTGTCTCCATAGTTCTGTCTTTTCCTGAATGTGCTGTCAGTGGATTCATAATGTATGTGGCCTTTTGAGTCTGGCTGCTTTTCACTCAATGTAATGCATTTGTTTGTTACATGTACCAGTGGTTTGTTCCTTTTTGTTGTCGTGCGATATTCCATTGTATGAATATACCACAATTTATTCATGGATGCTTAAGTTATTTCTAACTTTAGGCTATAAAAAATTGCTTACAGATTTTTGTGTGGCTGTGACTTCATTTCTTTTGGTTGAATATCTTTGTAAAGTATGATTCAGTTGCTCTACATCCTTGCCAGGATTTTTTTTTTTAAGAGCTAACCTAATAAGTATATATCAGCATATCACTTTGGTTTAATTTTGCATTTCTGAACTGACTAATGATATCAACTGTATTAATATATGTTTACTTGGCCTTCATTATTGCTTGTTTTGAAGGTATATTTATGAACATTTTTCCCATTTCAAAAATTGTGTTGTGTGTTTTTTACTGAGTTTTGTGATATCTTTATATATTCTGATCATGAGTCTTTAATCAGGTGTGTTTTGCAAAGATTTCTCCTAGTCTGTGGTTTATATTTTCATTTACCTAATAGTGTCTATCAAAGAGAAGTTTTAAGAGTAAAGACAGTCTCTTCAACAAATGGTGCTGGGAAAACTGGACAAATGCAAAAAGATGAAACTAGACCACCAACTTATACCATACACAAGAATAAACTCAAAATGGGTAAAATACTTAAGTGTTAAGGCATGAAACCACAAAAATATTGGAAGGAAACACTGGCAATAAATTCTCAGACACCTCACTTAGCAGAATTTTTGCAGATACTTCTCCTAGGGTAGTGGTTGGCAAACTCATTAGTCGACAGAGCCCAATATCAACAGTACAATGATTGAAATTTCTTTTGAGAGCCATATTTTTTAAACTTAAACTTCTAATGCCACTTCTTCAAAATAGACTCACCCAAGCCATGGTATTTTGTGAAAGATTGACATTCAAGGGGCCAAAGAGCCAGCCACATGTGGCTCTTGAGCCGCAGTTTGCCAACCACTGTCCTACAGCAAGGAGAAACAAAGGAAAAAAATAAACCAAGTACTCATACAACTCAACCAAAGGAAGACAGACAAACCAATTAAATGGGCAGATGACCTGAACAGACATTTCTCCAACGAGGACATACAAATACATGGCCAAGAGACATGAAAAAAATCTTCAAAGTCACTAATCACTGAGAAATGCAAATTAAAATCACAATGAAATATCACCTCACACCTGTCAGAATGGCTAAGCATCAAAAAATCAAACAAGTGCTAGGGAGGATGTGGAGAAAAGGGAACACTTGTTCAGAGCTGGTGGGAATGCAGACTGGTGCAGCCACTATGGCAAACAGTATGGGGCCTCCTCAAAAAATTAAAAATGAAACTATCTTATGATCCAGTGATTCCACTTCTGGAAATATAACCAAAGCAAAAGTTACTTTAGAGTCTGTTCCTGGTAATTTTTTTTTTATTTTTTAAAATTTGTATTTTATTTAGTTTTTCCTTAATGTCCTTTTCTTTTTTTATATACTTTTTACTTCAGAGAGGGGAGAGAGAGAGAGAGAGAGAAACATCAACGAGGAGAATCATTGATATGCTGCCTCCTGCATGCCCCTACTTGCGATTGAGCTTGCAACCTGGGCATGTGCCCTTGACCGGAACCAAACCTGGAACCCTTCAGACTGAAGACCAACACTCTGTGGACTGAGTTAAGCCTGCTAGGGCTGTACCTGGTAATTTTAATATTTGATTTGAGTTCTTCACATTTATTTCTGCTAGTCTCACTCCATAGTGCTCCCTTACTTCATAAGTGTTTAATGATTTTTTTTTTTGAATAGGTAAGCTTTCTTTTTTCCTTAGATAGAAATTTTAGAACTTTTTTGAGAACAAGGGTGTGCATTTTTCCAGAAAGAATTTGCATTGGTTTCTGCCAGTCTTCTGGAAATATTAAGAGCCTGGGGCAACTTGAAACTTAAAATTCAAGGTTTTGTGGCTTTTAAGACCACTCTAGTAATGACATGCATTGAGGCTTCAAGCCCAGAGATTGAAGTTTATTTGGTCATAAAACTTGCTACTGGATTAGATGTTAAAGAAATTAAGAAGTAAAGAACTATTCCAGGTTTATGGCTTGAGCAACTGAAGTATTAAGTGTGCTATTAATGAGAAAGTAGAATGGGGAAAGGGAGAGTTCAGGAGATCCATTTTGGATGTAGTATGTTTGGAAGGCCTGTGTATGTTCAACTGGTATTTGGCAGGTAATGTATGGAATACGCCATGGACTTAGAGAAGATATTTCATAGTGAGGCTAGGTGAAGTCACATTGGGGAAAGGAGTACAAGCAGTAAAAAAGGAGAACCAGGACTAAGCCATGAGAAATCAATGTATTTTAGAGTCTGAACAGAGAAAGAAGGAACAGAGATAGGAAAGCAAGTATCACTGTCATTCAAGTAAAAGAAATCATATTGAGTTTTCTTGTTCTCAGCTTGATTTTTCTGGCAGATTCTCCTGTGTATTCTAGCCCCTGCTAATACTACCTTTTCTTTTGATTTACTCACCAACAATGGCCTCCTGGCAGCAATTCCCAGCCATCCATGTCACTCTGCTGATATGGAAATGAGGAGGGCAATTCAGTCTCAGATATTAGCTGTGTTTTTTTGTTTGTTTGTTTGTTTTATTGATTTTTTACAGAGAGGAAGGGAGAAGGATAGAGAGATGGAAACATCAATGAGAGAGAGACATCAATCAGCCGCTTCCTGCACGCCCCCCACGGGGGATGTGCCCGCAACCAAGATACATGCCCTTGACCTGAATCGAACCTGGGACCTTTCAGTCCACAGGTCGACGCTCTCTCCACTGAGCCAAACCGTTCTTGGCAATTAGCTGTTTTAGTAGGAGACTCCCGTGCCTCCGGTCGTTCCGGGCTTGGAGAAGATCTGTAGGGGACTAGAGTTGGGTCCTAGGTGGTGTCTGGCTAGGAATGGATGCCAGGACATGTAGTCCGTTATAATCTGTTCGTTCTGCCTCCGCAGATACATTGCATCTTCTCCCATCGTCTTGTTGTTTTTCCTCTGTGCTGTCCTTCCTTGAAACAAAGCTTAGCGGTTCCTTTTCCTGGACTGTCCTAGATTTCCTCTCCCACATCTGTCTCTGGAGCTTTCCCAGCTCATTGGGAAGCCCCTGCGTGTTAAAATGATCATTTTCTGGCAATGGCTTTGATAAACCCCCGTGTTAACCAAATTTCTCTCTCCCTCCAGGACCTATCACTTTGGATCCCCAAACAGCTAATTCCTGCCTTGTCCTCTCTGAGGATCTGAGAAGCGTAAGACTCGGAAATGCCCAGCAGGAGGTACCTGGCAACCCAGAGATATTTGACTTCAGTGCTTCGGTGTTGGGTATGGAGAGCTTTACCGCAGGGAGGCATTACTGGGAGGTGGATGTGGAAAAGGCAGCAAACTGGCAGGTGGGTGTATATGAAGACTCTGCCGCCAGACTCCTGCCCAAAGCTTCTGAAGGTAAAATCTTACTCATGGGATCCATGATGGGAACCAAATTCACCTTATGGGTCTTTCCCCCCTTAAAAGGGATCTACTTGGAAGAGCAGATGCACAAAGTGGGAGTTTTCCTAGACTATAAGTATGGGCAGATATCATTCTATGATGTGACAAAGAGACTCCTCATTTATAATTTCTCTGATCTGGTCTTCAAAGGAGCTCTCAGGCCTGTTTTTTCTCTTTGTTCCCCAAATGAAGGCACAAATTTAGACTCTCTTAGCATCTGCCTCCCTGATGTTTTCGTGGTGTGAAATCTAAAACTACAAGATGCTCAAAAATCTAGGGTATGAGTTGGTAAAATAATTTATTTAATTATCTAATAAAAGATTTACTGTGCTGGAGCTGGAACCCAGTTCAATACCCTAGAGCTTTGGCATTCATTGTGCTTTTCATACCTACTGTAAGAGGCTACCTTCAAGCTGAGTCTAATTATTTTCTAGTAATAATAATATACATATTATTGATTTCTGAGAGGAAGGGAGAGGGGGAGAGAGCTGATCAATGAGAGTGAATCATAGGTCAACTGCCTCCTGCATACCTCATATTAGGATCAAGCCTGCAAGCAGGGCATGTGCTCCGACCAGGAATCAAACCATGACCTCCTGGTTCATAGGTCTATGCTCAACCACTGAACCACACTGGCCAGCCCAGTAATCTACATTTTTACAAGAATATTAGATTTTATAAAAGAAGCCTGATAGTTCAATGCTTTGAAACTCCTTTTTAGTATTGTCTTAGAATACTCTCATCTTCTCTATTTGACAATCCATCGAAAAACTTTTTGTACAGCCTTTTCAGGGATGGTTATACAGTTCTTAGAAGAGTATGATGACAAATTTATGGGGAGACTTTGATGTGAAGAGCTTAATATTTTATATCCCTTCATATTTTTAACAATCTGTAAGTATATGTTAATCTTATTAAAAGTATGTAGGTGTTAAGTATTTAGTAAGTAACAAGGGTAAGAAACTCAATCTGAATCATCCTATCAAAAATCTGGCTCTGTCTTAAATCCTGTTGCATAGGAGCCTGTTACGTAAGCATGACCAAGTAGGATGGTGGTCCCATTTTATTGACATTTCCTAAAAGTGCAAACCAGTTTCTACAGGGAGTGAAGGAAACATATTAGTTATACTTCTCTCTGGATAAATAAAAGGAACACAAGGCAATTTTAAGAAGATTTCTTCTGTTGGGATATGTATGGGAAGGCGTAAAGTCTTAATTACTTGTGTTTTGGGGACAAATTTTTAATCAACCATTTGGAATTCTCAATTTTTCTTTTTAAATATCTGGATAGTATGCGTGCGTGCGTGTGTGTGTAAAGATGTAGTTTTAGAAAAAGCATTTGCACATCTTCACACCCAATCACAAGAAGACTTGGGGGTAAAGCAGCCCTGATCTGAGGATTGGGGGTTGGGCCATCTGAGTGAGTTTGAAGTGAGATAGTTACTATGATCACTAAGATTAAAAACTCAAAGCTTGCCCTACCTGGTTTGGTTCAGTGGATGGAGCATAGGCCTTTGGACTGAAGGATCCTGGGTTCAATTCCCATAAGGGGTGTGGAGAAGGCAGCCAATCAGTGATTCTCTGTCATCATTGATGTTTCTCTCCCTCTCCCTTCTTCTCTGAAATCAATAAAAATATATATTTTAAAAAGTTATAAGGAAAAATAAAACAACTCAAAACAATGGCTCTCAGACCTTTTCCAATTTCTTAAGGAAAAAGAAACTTATGATTTATTATATAGAGCAATGAAAAAATTTTGAAATGATTGTATGGTACTAAATCTTTAACCCATTTTATATTAAATTTCTCCTGCCTCTGCAACTTGCTTGTTAAGAACTATTTTTCCTAACTCAGAAACCAAAAGACAATGCAGCCTGCCCTTCAATTTCACTCTAGGACATTGTCTAACAAACAAAAGTTTACTTAAATTTTCTATGTAACTGTACTTGCGTTTGACTTTGGTATTTACCATTTGATGAGAACCCTCACACTGTGATGTTAACTTGAAGAAATTAACTGTAGAAAAAATACCCCCAAAGGTTTTGTTTTTATTTTTCCCTGTGGGGTTTTAACTAGTTTTGTATCTAACCTAAGCAATCTTATTTTAACATTCTTTTATAGTCGTGCTGATCTGAATAAACTGCTTGTCATTATTCTTGGAACCAATTTATTCTTTGTCTGGATCCCTAGCTGATTCCTGAGTTGAATAAAATTTTTGACGTATTATATTCATCTTATTTGTACGAGGGTTGTTTTTAAGCCTTTGAAAACAATGTTTTGACACAGCCCTCTGACCTTTCGAATGACGATATCCATTGCATCCTTCCAGTCACGAAGACTTTGCACATGCAGTTCCCTGTGCTTTAGTTAGCACTCTGCTTTGTGCTACTTCTGGTTCATTCTATACGTCTTCCTTTTAGTGTCAATCCTCCTTGGCATCCTTAACAAGAGTGAGTCCTGGATGATCACTGTAGTGATTGCAGCTTCTTGTTACCCAAAGCACAGTTGCAGTTTTTCGCCATGTGGGTGCTCACTTCATTGCTTTCCCCATTAGACTATAAATCAATGAGTATGAACTATGTCTGTTTTGCTTTTTATCTTCTGATGTTAAATAGTCCCTAGCACATACTTCCTTTCACTATGTCCTCATTAAGATTTGGGGGTGGAGGGAGGAGCAGTAAGTGTGGTAAATTATAGGATTGGGCAGGTGATGGTATCCAAGTTCTGCAGGAGAGATATGCTAAAAGGTGAGTAAGACATACAAGTGAGCCTGGTTGACTTGGCTCAGGGGTTTGACTGTCAACCTGTGAACCAAGAGGTCAAAGTTTGGTTCCTGGTTAGGGCACATTATTTTGGTTATAGGTTCAGTCTCTAGTGGGGGCGTGCAGGAGGCAGCCAATAAGTGATTATCTCTCAATGATGCTTCTATTTCTCCTCACTACCTCTCAAATCAATAAAAAAGATCAAATACTGAAACAACATCGGTGTTTGTTAGCTTAAAAACATAACAAAATCCTTTATATCTGATGTTTTTTGGCCAAGGCACATTTAAGTAAAACTAGCTTCATTCAGTAGTTATAACTTGGAAATAGTGCTCTACAAATGGGAAGTGAAGTCAAGTTGTGAGAGTCTTGATAGCTGAAGTACAGATGCACCTCTGGGTTAAGACCTGAGGGAAAGCCATTGCTGGTTTGGCTCAGTGGATAGAGCGTCGGCCTGTGGACTGAAGGGTCCCAGGTTTGATTCCAGTCAAGGCTATATTCCTGGGTTGCAGGCTTGATTCCCAGTGTGGGACATGCAGGAGGCAGCTGATCAACGTTTTTCTCATCATTGATGTTTCTATCTCTCCCTTTCTGAAATCAATAAAAATATATTTAAAAAAAAAAAAAAGAATTGAAGGAAAGCTCAAAGCTCATACCCATCCAGACTCAGACCTTCATTTAAGAGTCAGACCAGTCTGTCTCAAATTATCTAGGTGAAGAGAAGGAAAGGTACGTGACCTCACTGCAGTTGATTTTTTTTATCTTTGGCAAAGCAAGAAAAGATAAAGAGGAAGAATGTACCGGGAAGTACGCTATTTGAAGTTTTGATTTCTTGGATTTTCTGAGTTCGTGGTACAGTGAAGCACATAGATGGAGGTGGGGAGAAGATGCAGAAGGTTGCATTTTAATTGTCTTGACGATTTGGGAAATATGCAAGAGAAGAGGGGCATTTGCCCTGAAGAGAACCAACGTGAGATGGGAATTTACTCCACTTGAGAGGAAGAAATGCTGTGCAGTAGTAGATGAATTCAGTAGAATTACAAAGAGGATGCTAAAATTAAATACTCCATATTAAAATAATTGGTGCTTCTGCTGTCTGCAAGGTAAGGTTCCAAATGCATGCTATGTATTACCTCACTACCTGACTCTTCATTCTAAGAGGTATATGCTTTTTATAGTTCATCATAACAAATATGCTAAAAGTCACTGGGTGGGTAGTGATACAGACTCATGAACAAATAGGCTATTTATTCTTTCCACCTACATGGATTGTACCCCACTCCCCACCCCCCCTCCACCCCTGTTGGTATGCAAGTAGTGAGATAATAACTGAGGTTGACTGGAGGGAAAGGTGGGGGAAGTTGAGGCCTGCTATGGATGTGAAAGTAAAATTCACGTTTTTCAAAAAAAGAGCTTGATGCAGACAATGTGAAATTATTTTCGTGAAATATCTTTTATATAAAAAACCCCTCTTAGTTAAACGTTTAAAATCTTATGCGAATGTCTTTTCTAAATGAGTATTTTAATCAGCTCTGTGTTCATCCTAACAAACACTCTAATCAGCTGCAGATTGCTGCACTGTGTTTCTTGTTTCAGATAGGAGAACTATGTGGTTCTTCCAGGTGCTTAGAGATAGTTTAGATCTTCTGTTTGAAAAAGGGGGTGGGTACGAGGGTCGAAGGTCACTGATTGTCGTTCCTCTCTTGTTCTTTGGCTTGTGACATTTCTGAAGCGGGAGCTCTTGCTGTTGAGATTCAGAACTTGCATTTTCTTCCAGGGACAATGAATGTGCATTTTCCTCTGAGGATATACTATCCTTTATTCATTGTGGACTTAGAGTGAGTGTTCTGGAGAGAGAGGCAAAGATGCTCGTTTCCTGAGTCTGTAGTAATTTGGGGCCTGGAGATGTGTGACACACTTCATCTCCTTTAGACCAGACCCTCTTTGTAAAAACTAGGGAAAAAACATGGCAGCTATCCATCAAGACTGTCTTCTCACCCCTAATCGGAGCCAATTACATTTCTAAATGTGCAGCCTCTTAGGCGTCCCATTTCTTTGTATAAGCTTCATGGGTTCACTTTATTTGAATTTACTTCAGAATCATCATTGATTCCTTTATTTTGCTCTCATTCTACATTCAGTCCATTAGCAAGTACTGTTAACTCTACCTTCAATACAGATCAAAATCCAAACTTTTTTCCCCCCTATCTTTCCTCTTTCTCATCACACTAGTCCAATCCCCTGCCTTTAATTTAGACTACTGTGGCAGCCTTCTCTCTGCTTTTGCTTCTTCCCTAATCCCCCACATTCTACTCTCCACAAAGAAAGTCCTTCCTGGAACATTCTATCCAAGCGAACCCTCACTTTCTTTCCTTTAACTCTTACCTACAGTATTTTCTCTATGGCATACAGTATTACCTGGATTAGTATTACACAGCTAATGCTGTTCGTCTTTCTTTTTGGAATATAAACTCCATGATGGTAAGGGCTTTGAATAAATGGTGAACGAGGCAACCAAAAAGTATTAAGTTGTCCCTATGTGCTAGGTATTTCACATCAGAACAAAGCAACAATTCCTGACAACCCAGCTGGTATAGCTTAGTGGTTGAGCATCACCCCATAAAGGTTCCTCACATCAATGAGCAGATGAGGGATGAGACAGTTAGGAGCTGTGGAGTACAAACTTGTCTAAGGAACTCTTGAAAATTTATTTTTGGTTTTAAGATAGTAGCTGCTAGTGAAGCAGACTTCTCTAGTGTCATTTTGTCATGATCCAGTGGCCAGGTTTTGCCAAATATATATGATTTCAAAAATCAGAACTGAATATTTTCTAACCCAAAAGCAGACTAGCTTTCCGCCTCAGTTATAAATCTTGAGATGTACTCACAGGAGGTGGATGTGTCGCCTAATTTACTTACTTCAAATAAAAGGGAAGACAATCCCACGGTGTGGTGAGAGTTCAACCTTTTCAGTCACCAAGAATAAGATATTAGTTTACACATGCACAACAGTTATTCGAGTTGCATGGATGGAATAGAGTAATGCCGTACTTAGGAGGGAAGGTTATATAAAACGTCTGGTAGAGAGAAGGCTCTAGATACTCGGATAAACATAAACCATTACAGGTTAAGCTTGTGTACTAACTGGAAATCCCAAGAGCAGTTTTCCGTTAGCTGGTGATGGTTGCTGTGGGAGATTTCCTCGCGGCTCTGTGTGAGGATGGAAATCCAAGGAGATCTCAGAAGCCCTGTTTTGGGTCATGGTTTCTCAGCCTTGAAGCATTTATGGTTCCTTTTGGATCCACTTCTCTCTAAATTACAATTCTTGCACGACATTTGACATTTTTCTCATTTAAAAACCTAGTGGAGATTCTATTGCAGGATAAATGCATTTGCCTTTTGGAAAAGATATCCTATTTACCTCTTTTACCTTCAACAATGTGGAAGTCCTATTTACCTCTTTTACCTTCAACATTGTGGAAGTCCAGCAGAAGTTACTCATGAAATATTTGGTGAATGGACTTTGTTAACAATGAATAGGCTTTTTCGTGTGTTGGTTGATAGTGCGATTTTCTACTGAAAATAAGTAAGGCTTGCCTACTGAATAGTGAGACTCAGACTCCTACCCCCTCTTGGCTTCTAGAATGCTGGCAATCAGGTTTATCCCCTGCCTCAAGACAGACTCTTAATCCAGGATGAAAACTGCCCAGGAGAAAAAGACCTGGTATTTGTTATCTCCCCTAGTTTCCAGCCACTTGTCAAGCCTGCTCATAGATAAGAATGGACAACAGATTATCATTCATATTTCATATTTTTCTTAAATGATAAAGACTGATGGTAGGAAGTAGAGTTTGGAATAAAACCTCAAAACTATATTTAACATTATTAGATGAAAAGACATTCTAGCAATAGTGTGTAATTTGAAATAACCTAGAAAGGAGAGCAAGAAGATGAAAACTGAAAAAATCAAACACATGTCACTGGAAATGCTAGCCCTCTGCAGTGACTGCATAAAGTGACAAAGCAGCACTGAACACTCCAAAACTGGGAAACGGCAGGAAGACTGGAGGGTCAGCCCAGTGATCCAAAGACCGGATTTTTTTTTTTTTTTTTTTTTTTACAGAGAGGAAGGGAGAGGATAGAGAGTTAGAAACATCGATCAGCTGCCTCCTGCACACCTCCAACTGGGGATGTGCCCACAACCAAGGTACATGCCCTTGACTGGAATCAAACCTGGGACCCTTCAGTCTGCAGGCCGATGCTCTAGCCACTGAGCCAACCTGGTCAGGGCAATCTTTCCATCTTGCCACTCTCTGTCCATTCTTCCCTCAACATTTTGCCCCTTGTCCTCCGCCGTGACCTTCACTCATCACAGATAGTTGTTGTAGTTCTGGGTATCACCCCCATTCAAGCAAGAACATCCAAAATGGGGGAGGGAGGGAGATTTCTAATTTGAAATGTTTAGCATAACTGCCTACTCTCACAGTAAGACTTCCAGAAAGCACACCTGTGTTTATTAGACATTGCGCAATTAGGGAAGACACACTTGACCAGCTTTAAGGAGGGTCACGGATGGGGGAATGAAGGTAATTATATGGGGTTAGGGTCTCTGTCAGATAACTTCCAAGGTGGTTTTTGCCAGGCAGAGAGCTGACAGAGGCCGAGCCAGGTTGATGGCATCGTCGCAGAGGATCCGTGATTGCAGGGAGGCAGGGGACTAAGCAAGTATGGATGAGCACGCTGCTGCTCAAGCTGTTTCAGGTGATTCATCGTCCCCTGCTCAGGAGGGAATTGCCTGAGGCGGTGGTAGAATTCTTTTTGTTCAGTCTTAGTGTTATTTAACATACTAAGGGCTAGGACATTATGTGGGTTTCAGTCCTCCTTCCTTAGGCAAGAGAATTTGTCCTATTTTCCAGGAGACTGCCTCTTACCTGGGTCTCGTACAGAAACCAGTAAAGCCACATACTGTGAAATGTTCTGTGTGTCTGGAAGGGTGGCGAGACACAGTCATAAAAATGGCATCATGTTAAAGGTCCCATTTTTTTCCTCCTGTATATTATTGAGGTCGTTAGTCTCATTTGATTGAATTATTCAGCCTCTTTGAATTTCTGTATCTTCCTGATGTTGGACGGCACCTGGGAATACCTCAACCCAGTCCAAAATAAGAGATTTAGCAAAGAACACCCGAAACCAGTTTGGCTCAGTGGAGAGAGCATCGGCCTGCAGACTGAAGGGTCCCAGGTTCGATTCCAGTCTAGAGCATGTATCCTGGTTGCGGGCACATCCCCAGTAGGAGGCGTGCAGGAGGTGGCTGATCGATGTCTCTCATCGATGTTTCTAACTCTCTCTTTCCCTTCCTCTCTATAAAAAAAATCAATAAAATATATTTTTAAAAAAAGATTTAGCAAAGAACAGTAAATTTATTAAAGCAACAGGACACACTCAAGAAGTGAGAGCGGGCGATTTTGGAGAACAAGATGCACAGGTGGGGTCCGTTCAGTGTGGGCAAGTGTGGGGACAGGGTGGTCCTCTGCTTCTGACACTGGTGGGGTGACTGCCTACGAGGCTCATCTTCTCCCCCCTCTCCAGCTAGCGATTGCCCTTTGGCCTTCTCTAGAGGGGAAGGGGGAGGGGTGGAGCTTGAGAAAGGAAGGAAAGAGGGAGGAAAGGAAGGTGGGGTAGAAAGTCACTGATTTTATCATGTGACTACAGATAAATGAAATGGGAGTTATAGTATGACGATTGTTTGGCAAATGATACCATATTTTCCAGCATATAAGATGAGTTGGCGTATAAGACGACCCCCAACTTTCCAGTTAAAATACAGAGTTTGGGATATACTCACCCTATAAGACGACCCCTGACCTTTGAGAAGATTTTCCTGGGTTAAAAAGCTGTCTTAGCCAAAACCGGTTTGACTCAGTGAATAGAGTGTCGGCCTGCAGACTGAAAGGTCCCCGGTTCGATTCTGGTCAAGAGCATGTATCCTGGTTGCGGGCACATCCCCTGTAGGGGGCATGCAGGAAGCGGCTGATAGATGTCTCTCTCTCTCATCGATGTTTCTAACTCTCTATCCCTCTCCCTTCCTCTCTGTAAAAAATCAATAAAATATATATTTTTTAAAAAGTTGTCTTCTACGCCAGAAAATACGGTAGTTTAATCAAGGCTTCCCCAACACACAATTTGGCTTGGGAGGTCCTTGCCAAATGGTTTTCCTTCCCGGTGATAGTCAGTGGAGAAAGCACTCAAGCAGGGTTTGAATGTAAATCCTTTAAAGTCTCAATAACACAGTTTTAATTCACATCTGAGAGCTCCTGTCGATGTATATACAAGCCTGACGGACAGAGAAAGCCAAGCTTCGCTTCCCACGTATGAAGGAGCCGTGCCAGAGTAGCTGAAGGCGCACTGTCAGCAGATCAGACACCCATGTTGTCACGTGTTCCATTTCTGTTCTCAGGAATTGAGGGCGAGTGAATTGATACCCAAAGCTTTTGAAAGAAAGATGAACATGAAGAGTAGTGGTGTCTTTTATACAAGAGCATCGCCTCACCTATTCTGGAAACCCAGATACTGCCTATCTATTTACAGCACTTTTAGGCCTCATAGTAGAAAATGGCTGAATTAGGGAACTTTCTATCAGAAGTTTGCGCTGTTAGAAAAGGCTTTCTGGCCTTTAATTAAATGCATTGGGAAGATGTTAGTTATTAAATTATATAGGTTTCAAGAATACAGTTTTATGGCCTAGTTGGTTTGGCTCAGTGGATAGAGCATCGGCCTGTGGACTGAAGGATCTTGGGTTCTATTCTGGTTAAGGGCATATGCCTGGGTTGTAGGCTCTGTCCCCAGTCGGGGGCATGCAGGAGGCAGCCAATCAGTGATTCTCTCTCATTGTTGATGTTTCAATCTCTCCTTTCCTCTCCAAAATCAATAAAAATATATGTATTAAAAAAAAAAATACAGTTTTATGACACAGCATCTCTATTGTGTGCCCACCACCCTCTGTACCTTCCATCCAATAACCACCTACTGTCGTCTGTGTCTATGAGTTTTTGTTTTTTTCTTTGTTCATTTGTTGCTTTCACATATAAGTGACATCATATGGTTTTTTACTTAACTTCTTTACCTCAACTTTTTATTTGAAAAAAAAAAAATTGCCAAGGGTTGAAAATGAATTCCAGGGAATAGCTATCCACCTTCCTATTTTGCCACATTTCCTTTACCACCCACTCTTTCTCCACTCAGATACACATTCAGACTTCGGTTTTGATTGGGCAGAAATCAAATAACTCTGTGTAGTCCTGAGGGGGAGGCGGGGCGCATTTCGGGTGTTTTCAGAGGGCCTACAAACTGTCTGGACGCTGGTGTTGAAGAAAACACAAATCCTAACACCTCCTCCTCCTCATCACCTCCCTCCCCCAAGGAAGGAAGTGATTCACTGGAGAAATTTGCATTTCCTCTGTTCTCCCAGAGAGGGTGTGGGGAAGACTGTGTGCTTCCAGTAACCAGAGGGGGTATTTTTTTGTTGAGCTGGGGTCTGGCCTTTGTTGAAAGACTTGAGAGAGTACGGGAGGAAGGAAGAGATAGGTACTCTTCCTTCAAGTTTGTCAGGAGCAACTTTTCATGAGAACTTAGGAAGAACACTAAGAATATTCCAGAGCTGTCATTGTGAAAATAGAGAGTTATGGACTAGTCCCCCAAGCTCGACTGCACAAATACAAATATAATTAATTTGATATAGACTATTTCTTGCAACTTTCCTTCCTTTATTAAAGTTTTAATTTGTGTAACTGGGCTCATACTATGTATGAGTATCAAATCATTTAATTTGCTCTGATGACTAATTTAGAAGGCTATGTGGAGACTTGTTTTTAAAATTTAATTTTAAATAGGTAATACACTTCCCAACATCTGCTTCTCCATCCAATCAGCCCTCTCCAGAGAGTTTGTAAGTTAGCAAGCATATATATATTTATTTGTAACAGTAATTATAGCATACTTTTTTCACAAAGTAATATATCATGGAATTTATATTTTTCTTTTGTTGTTAATGTGGCGTGTATATTCAAAAGCATACTGTGTTTGATATACTAGCTGTCCTAATAATGTCTTCATATTTTCACTTTACACATGATGGTCCAATAAATAGCCTTGAATAATATAATTTTATATAATGCATGTTCAATTACATATTTAGAGTGAATTTCCTATAAGTAGAAATAATGGGTCACAAATTATGTATCTTGTAATTTTTATATATGTCATAGTTCTTTTATCAGTAGTTATTTTATTATAGTTGCTATTGCTATGTAGTTCCCATGGCATAAATAAATCACAATTTGTTTACTGTCTATTCTTTTGGCAGACATTTGTCTCGTTTCTAGTTTTTTAGGTATTCTGAAAAAAACTGCTGCAAATGTACCTGTAAACATTTTTTGGTGGACACATGCATTCATTTCATTTGGTTAAGTATGGAGAAAGTCATTGCTGAACCACTGAGTTCTGAAACATGAAAATAATGCTTCTAAAATTTAGTATACACCTCCATCTTGGCATGTTATTACTTGTATCATGGCAGCTGTGTGTGTCTGTGTATGTGTGTGCACATGTGCATGCATAGTATTTTGTAAATAGAACATTAGTAATAGCTAAATAAGTGGAATAACAGAAATCTTATTTATTGAAAGAAAAAAATTTCTCAAATTGATAAAATACCTATGGATTAACAAGAAATGTGAAAGACTATGGAAAAGTTAGTGATAACGTTTATTTAAAGACCTTAAAAGGAGGAAGACACATTATGCTTTTGATGGAACATTTAATATTTATTATACAAATGCCAATTATTACCTCATTACCAAAGTGATTCCATCAAGTCCCTTCAAGATTTTCTTGGAATACGACAAATGGATCTAAAGTATAAATGGAATACTAAATGTGTGAAAGGAGCCAGTAAAAGTATCCAAAGGAAAAACAGAGGGTGGGGATTCCCCGGGAGAGAGAGACAATAAATTATTTAGTAAACAGTTTGGGACAGTTTGGCTCTGGTTTGGGGAATAAAATGCATATCCTTCCCTCAAACTCAGTAATAAATTCCAGATGGATTAGAGACACAAGTGCAAACAAATTAAGCTAACATTGGGAAAGAGACTACAGAAAAAACAGTCTGATAATTGTGGACTAGAAAGTCTTTTCGAAGCATGCCATCAATCCTAGATACAATAAAATGAAGATTGAAATATTTAAAACTACATAAAGTTAAAAGATGAATGGCAAACTAGGGAAAATGTTATGCGACATCTATGACAGGGTATTGATAGTTTTAATATCAACAGCTCCAGCAGATCAATAAAAGACAAAGAGTCCAATAGAAAATAAGTAAAAGAACAAGAAAAGGTATTTCACAATGGCAAAGATAAAAGGAGACAATAAATATGCATTTACCTTCACTAATAATGCATGGAATACAAATTCAGACATTAAGAAGAGGATGATTTTTTACATGTGCAAATATTTATAGCATTTTTTTTTTTTGTCAAGGTTATGAGAAACAGATACTCATATTTGCTTGGAGTTAGTACATGTGAAAACCATCTCTTTTTAGGGAACCTGGAAAAATGTGTTTAAATGCATTGGTTGGGATATGTCAAGTCCATTCTAGGACTTACCCAATGAATATCATTGGACAGGGACATGAAGATAAATTCCAAGACAGTTACTGTAATACCGTTATAGAGGGGACAGTGTCAATAGGGGAATAAGTAAATTATGGATCATTTAACTGATAAACAGGAGATGGAAGAATGGATGAAAAAGATGCCTGGATTATACTCTTGAATGATGAAAGCAAGGGAAACTTTTAGGTTTTTATGTAGCTGTTTCTTAGTGTCCTAGAGTATGTATTCAGATTTTTTAGAACACACCACTTATTTTTTAATGTTTTTTTAAAAGATTTTAGAGAGAGAGGAAGGGAGACATAGAGAGAGAGAATGAGAAACATTGATGAGAGAGAGAAACCTCAATTGGTTGCCTTCCATACAGTTCAGAACTGAATCTGCACCTGGGCATGTGCCCTGACAAAGAAGCAAACCGGTGACCTTTTGGTATGTGGGACAACGCTCAACCAACTAAGCCACACCAGCCAGGATTACTATTTCCTTATTAATGTGCATTTCTGTTGCTTTCATTTTTTTTCAGTGTAACAAAGCGTGTTGCAATAAATATCTTTGCACAATGCTTTTTCTTTCTTCCTCCCACACCACATATGTTTGAATGTCTCTTTCAGATAGATACCCAAATACTATCTAGCTGGATATTTAGCAAATACCCAAACTAAAATGCTTTTGCATGTGAGACTTTTATGCTCTATATATGCCCTAAATTTTCCAGTGACTTGTTCAGATTAAAAGCCAAAGTCTTTTTTCTTCTTAATATATTTTTATTGAATTCAGAGAGGAAGGGAGAGACAGAGAGATAGAAACATCAGTGATGAGAGGTAATCACTGATTGGCTGCCTCTTGCACTCCCCCTATTGGGGTTCGAGCCTGCAACCTGGGCTTTTGCCCTTGTCTGGAATCGAACCAGGGACTTTTCAGTGCACAGGCTAATGTTCTATGCTCTGAACACCAAGGTCTTTTCCATGACTTATAAAGATTAACATGATCTGGTTTCTCATGCCCCATCCTCATCACCACCATTACCTCTTATCACCCCTGACTCAACTTCTCATTCTCTCTGCTGAAGGAGAACCAGTGTCATTTCTCTTCTCTACATGCCTGAGGGACACTCCCACTCAATGCCCTGACATATCCTGCGTTTTTGGCCTAGAATTCTCTCCCTAAAATAGTTCCGTGGCTCACTCCATCTAAATGTCAGTACACATTTTAATTTAAAAAGTTAAATTAGAAAGCTGATTTCAGAGTGCTTATTGAAAAATAAATGAATAGGAAAAAAGCTAGAAAAATTTTAAACTTGAAGAATATGCAAGTGATTGCCTACAAACAAAATGAGAGAATATAACAGCAATAATAAAACATGGTATTACTAGTGAAAGACTGTATTTGGAAAATGATTGATTATTCAAAAGGTGTTGCAGCAAGTGGAAATGTTTCAGGAAAAAAAATCTGTATCCCTACCTTGTACTTAATACCGCAATAAATCCCAATGATTATGTATTTACACTTGGAAACGGACATAAAAATAATAGTAAAAGAAAATGGAAGAATATGTTCATAAAATTATATAAGATTCCTTAGATGACATTAACTCAAAAACCACTAAAAATACAGATTGCTTTGACTTAAAAAAATAATTACAACTTCCTTCATAACCAAAATTTTAAAATAATAAGAATGGAAGACAAGTGGGAAGTAAGAAAACAAACATATACCTCCCATCACAGACAAAAGACAAATGTAGCTAATCTTGAAGAATCTGCAAATGGATGAGGTAAAAATAGCAAAATATGTCAAAGATACCATAGAGAGTTTATAGGAAGAGAAATGCCAGTCGTTTTTCAACTCATGAGAAGATGTTCAGAGTAATGGAAATGCAAATTAAGTCTGTCTTGAGGTACTGTTTCTTACTCATGAAATGGGCACAAATCCAGCATTTGGACAACCTACTCCTGGAGGGACTGTGGGAACATGGGTACTCTCCCATCCTTGTGGGACCCGGAAGTTATACCCAACCACAGCGGCCTTGCATATCCTTCCTCAGGATCTCCCCCCCAAGTTTCCTTTGGGCGGTACCCAGGTAACGCCTCTGCCTCACATCCTGAAGGAAGTCTTCTCTGACCTCCTCGCCCCGACCTTCTCCTGCCCTAAGTGCACCTCTCAACGGTGTGCATCCAGCCACTCTTTGTTTTCCCCACTCGGATTAAAAATGGATGAGGTCAGAAATCTCAGCTGTCATTTCCTTCAACACTTGGCACCTAGGAGGACAATTGTATTGCAATTAAGGAATTAACTTTGGAGTTGTGCGTGCCTTTTAATTAACCTCTCTCACCCTCCAGAAAAATACACATGTCTTGGGGAAATTGCTACTATTAGATGGATACCATAAAGTGTGTAATAGAATACTTAATAAAAGGAGAACTCTCCAATTGTAATATTTAATTATCATTGCCATCGCATCTGAAAGATCAACATGCGCCAACCCTCAGTCATCCCTGTCATTGCTTCACTAGCATCGCGGTGTTCTAAACTCTCACGTACTTAATATTTTTCTTCATAATGATTGACTTCTTAAAATTAAATGTCTGCTGTAACCTCATCCTAAATTAATATCCATGAAATTATTAGTTTCTGGAATGTATTTCCTGCAATAAATCATTATCTAATAAAAAAATGTTTCTGGTGATCAACTACAATCATCACGAGAAGGTGCTACTTGACTCAATCTTTGAAAAATGCTAAGACCGATAATCACTTCCCCTTCTTCGTCTGTCTCAGTTGAACCTATTAAAGTTATTTATCTCCGTGTTTATCTTCATCATTAACTAGGATCTCTAAGGGCAAGGATTGTGACTGTAAATTCTATTGCCGGTGATTACCAAGATACTTTTCCACAACAGCAGCTCGGTAAATGTTTGTGAGATGAATTATACAGCTTTTAAGTACCTACATTGATTAAAGAATGTGCTAGGCACATTGACAGAATTCAAAGAATAATCAGACACAGAATCCCAATCATGAAGATAACAAGCTATAGAAAAATACTTTTATTTTTCTATAAAAATGTGTATGGTATATGTTTTATATTCATACTAGAGGCCCAGTGCACTAAATTCATGAACAGGGGTGGGGGGAAGAGGGTGGTGTCCTTAAGCCCAGGCTGCTCCCTCTCCAATCTGGGACCCCTTGAGAGATGTCTGACTGCCCTTTAGGCTGAATCGAGCCTAAACAGGCAGTCGGACATCGCTCTCACAGTCCAGGGCTGCTGGCTCCCAACTGCTCACCTGCCTGCTTTCCTGATTGCCCCTAACTGCTTCCGCCTGCCAGCCTGATCACCCCCTAACCACTCCCCTGCCAACCTGATTGATGCCTGATTGCTCCCCTGCCAGCCTGTTTGCCCCTAACTGCCCTATCCTGTGGGCCTGGTCACCCCCAACTGCCCTTCCCTGCAGGCCCAGTCACCTCCAACTTCCCTCCTCTGCCGGCCTGGTCACCCCCAACTGCCCTCCCTTGCAGGCCTGGTCCCTGCCAACTGTTTTCCCTGCTGGCCATCTTGTGACCACATGGGGGCAGCCATCTTGTGTGTTGGAATGGTGGCCAATCTGCATATTACTCTTTTATTAGCTAAAATAGAGGCCTGGTGCATGGGTGGGGGCCAGCTGGTTTGCCCTGAAGGGTGTACTGGATGAGGGTGGGTGTTCCCTTGAGGCACTGGGTGGCCTGAGTGAGGGGCCTGTGGTGCTTTGCAGGCCAGCCATGCCCCCCAGTGACCCAAGTGGAGGCCCTGGTATCTGGGATTTATTTTCTATAATTGAAACTTAGTAGCCTAGAGCAGAACTAAGCCTTCTGCTGCCACAGCCATTGAAACTGTCTCCTTAACCTCTGCCCGGCAGGCTTTGGGGAAAGCTTGGCTTCTTCCATCGCCAGGGGCAACCTAGGCCTCTCTCCTGCGCTCTCTGTGGCTGTAGCCATCTTGGTTGGGTTAATTTGCATACTCACTCTGATTGGCTGGTGGGTGTAGCTTATTAGTGTAGCAGATGTACGGTCAATTTGCATATCACTTTTATTAAATAGGATATGCATTTATAGCTAACTTTCAGGAGTATTACTAATGTTAAGATAAGTAACTTTCAACCTAAAATTATATTGAAGTTATACCTTAGAAGACAAGGATGCAAATCATTCATATGTGTGCATTACTGTGTGTGTCTGCTTGCATGTAAGCTTTGTATGATATTCGGAAGTACAGAAGGTTCTTACTTGCAGTGACAATTGTCCTGGGTAAATAGAAATCGTCCCTTGGCCTTGGCTAGGGAGCTCAGTGGATTAGTGCATTGTCCCAATTAACCGATGTTGCAGGTTCCATCTCTGGTCAAGGCATATACAAGAATCAACCAATGAATGCATAAACAAGTGGGACAGCAAATCATTGTCTGTCTGTCTATCTCCCTCTCTCCCTCTTTCCCTCCCTCCCTCTAGCTCCCAAAGCCATTTTATAAAAGTAGAAACGGGCCCTGTTACCGGTTTCTTGTACTCAACCACCACCTGGAGAGAGTCTGTGCATAGAGAGTTGCAATTCCAATTTAAGACCTAAGAAAACACTGAAGAAGGCAATTCAAGAGAGAAAATGGCAAATGCAAAAAGCCAGTGAGGTGGGAAAGAGAGGAAAACGTAATGAGAAATTTCAAGTAGAAGGTAGTAAAAATATGTTAGCCTTTCCGACAAGTCACAGAAGTTAAAATACAAATGTCTTTAAAACGTGGGATTGATTTTTAAAATTTCCTTTATACGTAAAGAAAAGAACATGGGAGTTACAGTGTGATATAATTTTTTAACTCTGAGTTGCAATGACCTCAGTATCTTGTGTGGGCCAGCGTGAAGGAAAGCGATGCCCTTCGACACTGCTGAGGGAAGTATAAATCAGTGTATTGTCTTGGAAGAAAATTTGCCAATATCCATTAAAATTTTAAAAGCATTTACTCTTTGATCCAGCAATTCCATTTCTAGGCAATGTTATCCTCCAGGTATTTGCACATAGGAGCAATGCTAGCCATTCAAAGACATTTATTGCAACATTGTTTAAAGTCACAACATCCTAAATAATCCCAATAACAGACTGGCGTAATAACATGAGGCCCTATCCAAGATACTAGGCCATCTATGTAGAGAAGAGTTTTCTAAAAATTAATATGAAATGATCCCCAAAATATAGTAGATGCAAAGGGGAAGGCACAGGAATTATGTATAGATTGTTCTTATTTAAGGAAAGAAAAGAAAGGGAAGACAATGGTGTGTACATACATACACTCAAAAACACACACATAGATGCCGCCTATATAAATGCACACATGGTGAGCTGGACTTATAATATCTCTAGAAAAATACAAATGACACTGGTAAAATCAGTGGTTCTCAACCTTCCTAATGCCGCGACCCTTTAAGACAGCTCCTCATGTGGTGGTGACCCCCAACCATAAAATTATTTCCATTGCTACTTCATCACTGTAATCTTGCTACTGTTATGAACTGTAATGTAAATATCTGATAGGCAGGATGCATTTTCATTGTTACAAATGGAACATAATTAAAGCATAGGGATTAATCACAAAAACAACATGTAATTATATATTGTAAATTATTTATTTCTAATGACAAATAAATGAAATTTTGTCTTGAATCGTGGTGTAGCATGGGTAACAGTCTTCATAGGACAACAGTAAACTACATTGCTACATTTTGCTACACCGAGGAACGGTGTGTTGGTTCCTAAGACCGTGGAAAATAGGTGTTTTCCAATAGTTTTAGGCGACCCCTGTGAAAGGGTAGTTTGACCCCCAAAGGGGTCACGACCCACAGGTTGAGAACTGCTGGTAAAATGGTGCTTGCCTCTGAAGATACAAACTGGTGTCGGAAGAGATAGAAGGAAAATTTACTCTCTACCCTTTTGTGGCAGTTGAATTTTATAATTGTTGAGCCAGCAAATATTTTTTGAGTCCCTACTAAATGTGTGTCATTACTGTAATTGCTAGAGATAAAGGACTTACTTTCAATGAGTTTACATTGCAACTGTATGTATTATAAAATACGTGGAGCTCATAGCGCAAATATGATTAATATAGTTCAACATAATTTTTAATTTTGTTTCTGTACATAAATAATTGTTTAACCATTGCTCTCTCCCCCATCTAAAAACTGTTTCTACAATAAAACATAAGCATGAAAAATCTATTATTCTTTTCACATCAACTTTAAGTGAGACAGCCAAACCTTAAAGTTAAATTAAAAAGTTAGCTATCAGCCCCAGCTGCCATGGTTCAGCGGATAGAACAGCGGCCTGCAGACTGAAGGGTCCCGGTTTCAATTCCGATCAAGGGCATGTACCTTGGTTGCAGCCTCCTCCCTGGTCAGGGTGCATGCAAAAGGCAACCAGTTGATGTGTTTCTCTAAGGAAAGACAGCAAGAAAGTAAGTATATACATTATTATGAGGTCAACAGAGAAATGGCATCGGGATGTTTGTTTCACAAATTGCAGATCTGCTAACTGAAGCCGTTAAATAAAGAGCCTTCCCTGGAATGTGCTTTGTCGTGTACCAGGAGGCTTGCCGTTGCTGGGATAATATGCCACACACTGCACCCTCATCCTGCATTTAATGTGATGGTTCTTGTTCGCTAGATTGAATTAAATCCCTTTTATTTTATTGAGCTAATTACTCCATCCTAAGTCCTCTGTGGTCCCCCGAAGACTACTTTCCTTATGATAGAACACAATGCAATCGCCCACAGAGATAAGCCAAGTGTAAGCATGCTATCCTCCTTTTAGTGGGAGCAGAAATGTGTTTGTGTTTGTACTAAAATTAGATTGGAGAGGGAGGCGAATTCTATTAAATTCAACCACAGAGAGCTCACATGAATATGGACTGAACTTGGGTGACTCTGCAGTTCCGTGCCAAAATCTTGAGTGGGTGAGATGCATAGCAAAACTTAGGGGTAGTGCCGTGATGTGCTGTGAGTCATCACAATGTTCCTGCACATCAAGGTCCCTGGAAGTTTGGGGGCACTGGGAGCCTGTGCAGTTGAATTCATATAACATAAAAGGAGGATACAGTTGAAACCGGTTTGGCTCAGTGGATAGAGCGTCAGCCTGTGGACTGAAGGGTCCCAGGTTCAATTCCGGTTGGGGGCATGTACCTTGCTTGCGGGTGCATCTCCACTGTGGGGCATGCAGGAGGCAGCTGATTGATGTCTCTCTCTCATCGATGTTTCTGACTTCCTATCTCCCTTCCTCTCTCTAAAAAATCAATAAGATATATATTTTTTAAAAAAGGAGGATACAGTTTTATGTATGGTTGAATATTTGTTTCATTTTTAAACTATACAAAAGATACTATCTAATAAAGAGGGAATATTCAAATTGACTATCTCACCATCACAAAGATGGCAGTGCCCATAGGCACAAGATGGCAGCGCCCAGTCCCCTCAGCCCTGCCAGAGTTTCCCAGTCCTTTCAGCCTGTGGGTAGCAGGGGAGGGGAGGGAGGGCAGGTGTGTGGTGCGGCCAGACCTGCCTTCAGCTGGGTCCGGCTGCTCCTCGCACCTGCCACCAGAGACCCACAGTCCTTTGGGAGCAGGGGTGGCAGGCCAAAGGTGCAGCCTGACCTGCCTTCAGCCACCCCAGGCTGGTCTGAGATGCAGACTAGCCTTGGATGGCAGCTACCCAGCCCCACAGGGCCGGCCCGAGATGCAGGTAAGCCTCAGGTGTCACCTTTCCCGTCGATGCCTGAGACACAGGCAAAACTCAGATGTCAGGGGCTCAGCCTCCCAGGGCCGCCCGAGGTTCAGTAACCAGGGCCGGCTAAGGCTTGCGCTGCCGACAGCGGCAGCAGCAGAGGTGTGATGGGCTCATCACCCATCCCACCCCTGAGGGCTCCCAGACTGTGAGAGGGGGCAGGCTAGGCTGAGGGACCCCCCCTCCAGTGCATGGATTTTCATGCACTAGGCCTCTAGTTCAGCAATATTTGAATACGGGTGTAGGTTTTACCAAAAATCTCAAGAGTAACAAAAAGAAGTTTACTCCCATGTTCCTGACTTGAATGAATGTTAACATTTTGTTTCAGAGACAAAGCCTTGAGTTCATTTGGGGAAGATGATCAAAATCAAAAGGAAGCAAAGACAGAAATCTCACTTTCTTTAATTAAAGGTGAAGTGAATTCAACGTGAAAACCAATCAAGAGCATTGGAAACTCTCAGCAGGACCGGAGTCCTTTGTGTGTTCTCTTTTCTCTTCCAGGAGTGGCAGATTATTCACCCCTGGGAAATAGAGCTAGCAGTTCCTGTAGGATAACACGTGTCATTTACAAGAATGTACAAAACAAAAAGTGTTCTCCTGAAATTAAACAGTTGTTCCTCTCTCTCTCTCTCTCTCCTCCCCCCCCCCATAATACTTAGTAAGACAATTAAATATAATATGCCTCCTAATATGATACAGTATTTGGGAATCTTCAAAATAAAACAAACAAGCATATATACACATGCTAAGGGTCTGATGCACAAAATTCATGCCAGAGTAGCCTTCCTTCCCCCCAGCTGCCGACACCGGCTTTCCTCTGGCACCCGGGACCCGGGCTTAGCTCGCACCCCCAGCTTCGTTTAGAAATACATGCTGAAACCAGTTTGGCTCAGTGGATAGAGCATCGGCCTGTGGACTGAAGGGTCCCAGGTTTGATTCCAGTCAAGGGCATGTACCTTGGTTGTGGGCACATCCCCAGTCGGGGGTGTGCAGGAGGCAGCTACTTGATGTTTCTCTCTCATCAATGTTTCTGGCTCTCTATCCCTCTCCTCCTGTGAAAAATCAATAAAATATATTTTTTTAAAAAAAGGAAGAAAGAACTATGTCTGGCCTAATTAGCATATTGTGCTTTTATTATATATATATGCAGGAATGCTCTCTGTAGATGTTTTATGAGAAATAACCTTTAGCCAGAACTCTGCTAATAATTTCATTGTATTGATAACGATGAAAGCTATTCAAAGTAATTTTTTCCCTTCAAGAAAGTGCAATTTGTTTTGTACTGGTGGTTGGATTATTTCTTCTATTTACCATGAGAATCATTCTTAGTATTTGTTATGGTTGTTTTTGTTGTAATTTTTATTTTTGTAGAATCCAAGTTTTATGATCCATCAAGTGTCCTGACTTCAGGACTTCAGTTTTTCTGTAACAAGATCGGGTGTCTTTGGTCAGTCTTCAATTTCTAAGTCACGTTTGTGGTTAGATAGATTGGCCAGAGAACGCATTAGGGTTGGCCCGCTCAGATGTAAACCTAGGACATCTTGTTTGCTTTTCTCTCAGTGAATAAATAACACTTAACTCTGCAAAAGACTGTCTCTTATTCTTAAAACTTTGAAGAGTATCAGACCTAGAGACTTCCTGCAATATATACTTGAAAAGTAATTTCAACAAATGTGAACAATCAGAAGTAGGTCTTAACCTGAATAAATCTTTATTCAAGATGAGTACTTTTAAGCAAGAAATCAATGTTTACCTTTGTCCAAGTTATTTTCTAACATTTTCTTCTGAAAGTTTCTTGAGTATGTTTTCAGATATTCTCTAATCATTTTTAAAACATAAATGGAAATGCACTATATTTAGGGTTCTGAAAGCTGCGTTTCTCACTAAATAAATCTTGCCTACAATAGTCAGCGATCTCCTTAATTGCCTTTTCCTGGCTGAATTTTTGAATGTTTAAATTACGAATGATCCATATTAAGTTGAGAAAATCCCCTCTTCGTGAACCCTAGGTTGTTTCTACATTTTTGTGACTATAAACACCCGTATCTTGAATATCCTTCTATATCATACTTATGAACTTGCCGAGTGTCTGTTGGCTATTTCTAGATGTGAAATTGGTGGGGCAATAAGAATCAGTTTTAGAATCTAATTTTTAAGATGTGTTGACATTTTATTCTTGCTTATAATTTTCTGACATTTAAGGGTGTATTCTCAGGAAGTTAGTCTATATCGTTACTAAAATAAATCTCATTTACAGTTACAGGGTAATAATATCAATTTGAGTAAAAAAGTAAATACGAGTTTTGTGAAGGTAGTAAAACATTTTAATGTATACCTACTGATGAAATTACATCTCAGTTTAACGGTAAGGCAATAATTTAATACTGGGGCAACTAAATATTAATGTGATGCAATATAAAATATAGTACAACTTATAAAATATACTTGCCAAAAATAATTACCCCTGTAGCTATGAAATCCTTACATCTCACTTCAACCATCGCAGAAAATCCAGGTGATAAAGAAACGTAAATGGTATCGTGGGGGAATAATCTAGAAAGTGAGAGATTCCAGCCCAGCTGAAATGGCTCGGTAGTTGCGCATTGACCTATGAACCAGGAGGTCACAGTTGGATTCAGGGCACATAACCAGATTGCGGTCCCGGTCCCCGGTATGGGGTGTGCAGGAGGCAGCTGATCAATGATTTTCTCTCTCATTGAGCTGATATTTCTCTCTTTCCCTTCATCTCTCTGAAATCAAAGAGGGGGGGGGGGGAGAGGAGCTATCAGACAAATACAAGTTGAAGGACATTCTATAAAATAGCTGCTCTTTCAAAATATTAATGCATTAAAAGACCAAAAAAAAAAAAAAGACTAGGTAACTATTCTAGATTAAAGAGACTTGGCAACTAAATGTAATGAATGTGTGTGTGCCTTGATTAAATTTTAGGTTAGAGAAAACAATAACACACACACACACACAAACTAATTGTAGTAAGACAAATGAGAAAATTGAAACATGATAGTACATTTGATGAGTGTATCGCTGTGTGTACTTCCGGAATGTGCAATTTGTAGTGTGGTTATGGAGAAAAAGTGCAGGTCCTTGGGAAATAAGGAAAAGCGTCATGATGCCTGCAACTGGCACTCAAGAGGATTCATCACTTCCCCTGCCCCTGCCGAAAGTGTGCGTGTGTAAACCCACATGTGTGTATGTTTGCTCCATATATGCTCGTGTGTGTATGACAGAATGAGCATGCAAATGTCGCAAGATGGTACCAGTTAGTGAATGCATATGAAAGGTATGTAAGTGTATTAGTTTGCCACGACTGCCGTAACAAAATGCCACGGGTGGGATGGCGTAAACAACAGAGATGTCTTTTCTCCCAGTTCTGGAGGTTGGAAGGCCAAGGTCAGAGTGTCGCCTGGTTAGGATTTTTCTGAGGCCTCTGTCTTTGGCTTGCAGGTCGCTGCCCTGTTGCTGCCTCTTCACATGGGCACCCAGGCACCCACCCCCGGTGTCTTTGTGCATCCAGATTTTTTATTCTCTGTTTTTAATTGACTTCACTGGGGTGACATTGATTAGTAAGTTATATAGATGTCAGGTGTGCAGATCCATAGCACAGCATCTGGATATTGCATTGTGAATTTACCCAAGTCAAGTCTCCTTCCATCGCCATGTATCCTGCTCCTACCTCCCCAGACTTCCTGTCCTTCTGGTAATCACCGTGCATTGTCTGTGTCCGGAGGTTTTTTCCTTCTTTCTCCTTTTCTTTGTTTTGCTTAATCTCTTCAAATATTCTATTCTTTTTTTTTATTTTCTTTTTTTTAAATATATTTTATTGATTTTTTACAGAGAGAAAGGGAGAGGGATAGAGAGTTAGGAACATCAATGAGAGAGAGACATCAATCAGCTGCCTCTTGCACGTCCCCTACTGGGGATGTGCCTGCAACCAAGATACATGCCCTTGACCGGAATCGAACCTGGGACCTTTTAGTCCACAGGCCAATGCTCTATCCACCGAGCCAAACCGGTTTCGGCCAAATATTCTATTCTTAAAAGAACACCAGTCAGTATGGATGATGGCCCATCTGGTCAGCCTTCTTTTAACTTAGTCGCTGATTTAAAGATCCGATCTCCAAAAAATAATCAGACACCAAGGTTCTAATCACATAAAGTTTGGCGGAACAGAATTCAGCCATGGAAATAGGAATTCACTGAACTCTTCTGGAGACTTTTCTGTAGGTTTGAACAGTTTCAAAATGAAGAGGGAAAAAAAATTAAGGACCTAGCTGGTTCCTGTATACTTTTCTAAAGTAAAATTATTATGCAAGTTAGAAGTATCTTTTAGGTACTTGTCTGAATTATTTAGATAAGCCTTGTAAGATGCTATAGGAAGATTTATTTTATTTTTTAAGGAAAAGAATCAACAGCAGCTGGACCGTTAGTAAATTTCTCTCTGTCAGCCCAGCTGGAAGAAACACACAAAAAACTCATCCCAGTGGTCCTCCTGCAGCCTGTCTTCCCAACAAAAACATCCCAGAAAGTGAAGCACCGGCCCGAAATTGCAAATTAAAAAAACTCCCCCGCCGAAACCGGTTTGGCTCAGTGGATAGAGTGTCGGTCTTCAGACTGCAAGGTCCCAGGTTCAATTCCGGTCAAGGGTATGTACCTTGGTTTCGGGCACATCCCCAGTAGGGGGTGTGCAGGAGGCGGCTGATCAATGTCTCTCTCTTATCGATGTTTCTAACTATCCCTCTCCCTTCCTCTCTGTAAAAAATCAATAAAATATATTAAAACAAAACAAAAAAACCTCCCCCATTCCATTTTCCAAAATGAGCCGTTTCTTTTTTAAGTTAATAAACTTAATGTGTCCCTGCCCATGAATACCCTTAATGTGACCCAGGCCAACACCCTGATACTGCTCATTGTCACGCTCACAGCCTTCAAGTTCATCAGACGTCTCCATTTGGAGATTTTCCTGCTGTAAGTCAGCTGCAAAATGCAGGGACATCACCGCATGCACCTTTTGTTTCTAATTCCTCCTGATATTTTTCAGTGCGAAAGCTGGTTGCCCCGCCAGCTGTGGTTTGTCAGGTCTCCTAACCCCTGCACACTGTCAGTGTCGCCTGCGTGTGGACAGGCGTCCTCCAGGGGACAGCCAGCTCCTGCGGAGAACGCATTGGCGATTCAGGAAGCGCGGCTCACTCGTCTGAGGGGGTACTGAACCCGTGCCCCAGCCTGAGCTGTGCTCTTTCTGAAAATGACAGGAAGCAGAGGATCTGCTCTCGTCTAAGGCTTTTTCATAAGAAACATCCAGAAACCACCTCAGTGTCAGATTTCATAAGCAGTCTTCAGTTTGTGTGTGTGTGTCTTTTTTAAATGTATATACAAAGGTTTTAATACTTCCAAAGAGGAGAGGAATTTTATGGAGTTGCATCTTGATGACTTGTTCCAAAGGAAAGTGTTCTTGTCTGCTGATAAGGTTAGACACTTCTCATTTTAAACGTTTCAGAAATAAAAGTGTCAATGAAATGAATATTAGCACACAATGTGGATATCAGAATTCTAAGCACTTAATCAACACATTATTCAAAAGTCTAGTAAAGGAAAACAATAAAGCATTTATTTTGCCTTTTTGGGGGGCAGGGTGGAGGGTAGGAACTAAAATTCAGAATAACTATAAAAAATTATCCTTGACATAGTTGTCAATCTTTATTGTTCCCTGATTAACACATTTAAATTTACTGAGTTTCCTCTAGATTTTGCTTTAGCTGTTTTTGTTCCACAAATGTTAACATGGGATTTTTTTTATTCTTATTTAATTCGAAATTCCTCCAATTCATTCTCATTTCGCTCAGCAGCTTTTTAATAGCATATTGTTTCTTTTCTAGACATAATATTTTAAATTAATCACCTATTTTTGATTTGAAGTTGCCTTATCAGCAGACAAGTCTGTATGATATTGATCTTCAGAGTGTATTGAGGCTTTGTGTCCTTGTACAGAGACACATTTTGTTTTAATATTCCATCTCTGCTTAAAAAGTTAATGTTTTTTGTGTATGGTAAATATAAAACTCTATATCTAATATTTCAAAAATTATTTTAAGGGTTCTTTTTCAAATTAAGGTTCACCTTAAAAATTATACTTATTTATCCCCAAACCTAACAAGTACTTTGGTAATATTTTTTAATAAGAGTAGATCCAGTCAAGTTTAGTAGGAAAAAGCAATCAGCCTTTAGTATATAATGTGTTGATACAGTCACCACCCGGCATAGAGTCAGTGTCCATAACTATTTTTAATCTATACCTGTTAGATTCTCACCCTTTCTACTCTAGCTCATTAGCTTCCGTAACTAGTCAGAACTTCAATTATCACTTTTCCTAATCTCTAGACCCACATAATAAATTCTAATCAGTTTTAACTCAAGTCGGGCGGGAGGAGGCCTCTCCTTTTTAGTTAAAATAAATTTCATTTTTGTTAATAAACTTAACGAAAACATAGGCACACAGCAGGATGGAAATATTGAGTAGCTAGATTTCCAAAACACCCTATTGATCCACTTAGTCTTACTAAGGAACTAATAGCTCAATAAGGTTTACTTGTGAGAGTTGTTGGGTAATTTTGTTTTGGGGGTAGTGGGGACAGACGTGGAAGAGAAGGTATGTAAGCAATTATTCTGAGAGGTAGAACGACTTCCTGTAAGGTTTGTTCAAGCAGCACCTATTAACTTGACATGGAACATACCCTGAGTAACTGGGTACTGATAACAGTGTAGTTGACAGGAAGACCCTAATCCCTGGTAATTATCTTCTATAATTATGTTCTTCCTTTGGGTGTGGGGGGAGGGGGTGGAAGGAGGGGGGGGGGAAGCAGGGGAGGGACGAAACTCACTTCTTCCCTCCACTACTGATCGTTACAGGACTGACTTCCTCATTGCATTGTGAGTGCACTTCCTCCTATGAGATCAGCACTTTCCATGAGTTTCCTGTGAAGAGTTTGACAACATCTAAGCAATGGCATCTCTGCTGGAATAAGCAGGAGGCACATATTGGGGAGCTTTTTAAGCCTCATTTGATGTATGGGTTCCCATGTATTCTGCTCCTAGATTAGTCACCATATCATGCCATGCCACAACTGCCATTTTTTTTTTAAATATTTTATTGATTTTTTTACAGAGAGGAAGGGAGGGAGATAGAGAGTCAGAAACATTGATGAGAGAGAAACATCGATCAGCTGCCTCCTGCACACCCCCCACTGGGGATGTGCTTGCAACCCAGGTACATGCCCTTGACCAGAATCGAACCTGGGACCTTTCAGTCCACAGGCCGACACTCTATCCACTGAGCCAAACTGGTCTTGGCCACAACTGCCATTTTTAATGGGGCTTGCATGCTGAACCCTCAATTTAACTCTCAAAGAGTCAGTTTGGGGCCATTTCTTGTTGTATCCCCAGTGGTGCCCAATGATGCTTGTGAGTCATTGAATGACATTAACTTCCGTTATCCTTAGTCTAGGAATCACCCATTCACCCTTTCCTTTCATTGGAAAGATCTTTGTTTTACAGAACAAGTCAGCTTTACAGTTCAGAAAAAAAAACTCACAGATTTTTTTTGCTCTAATCATAGTGATCAACTATGATGCTTGAGAGGTTAGAACACATGTCCTCTAGATTGGGGTCAGCAAAAACATATTTCATCTTTGAGGAAAAAAACAACCAGGTCGATTTTTCCACTGACAAAGGGTTTGAGTACAAAAGCACTTTTTACCCACAGTGTGAACACACACAATTGTTCAGTTATAGGAAACTAGGTAACGAGGGATAATGGTCAGACTGTGAAAATCACTAGTCAGAGTTCTCTAGGAGACCAGATAGCCAGAGAAGAAGCTTTTGGGTAAAGGCGGGTGACTGCTTGGGAATACTATTCTCATTTTAAATGTATTTTTATTGACTTCAGAGAGGAAGGGATAGAAATATCAATGATGAAAGAGAATAATTGATTGGCTGCCTCCTGCATGCCCCACTACTGGGGATTGGGCCCGCATCCCGGGCATGTGCCCTGACCAGGAATCCAAACGTGATCTCCTGGTTCATAGGTCACGCTCAACCACCGAGCCACATCCACTGGGCTATAATATTCTCATTTTTAACTTCAGTAGATATTGCAATCTGACCTCTCTTAAAGAAAAACGTGTTGCTGTAGACGTGTGGAGTTGTATCTCTACATGGAGTATGGCAGTCAACGATATATACTTAAAATTTGCACTATCACAAAATGAGTGTCTTATCCAGGTACTCATAAAATGTTTTTTTGTATTGCTGGCTCTGTACCAAAAATGCTTTCTTTTATTGCTTCTTGCTTTTAAACTTTCTTTAGCCAATTAAGGAAAATCTGCTTATGTAACAGTTTGTCCCAAATCTAAATCCATTCCAAGTTGTATATAGTTGTGCGCTGAGTGACGATATTGTGCTTAATGACAGGCTGCATGGATGATGGTGGTTCCTCCTATCTAATAAAGAGGGAATATGCGACCAGGCCAGAGGAGGGGGGGTGGGCATGAGGGGCAACCAGGCCAGCAGAGGGGCACTTGGGGGCAACCAGACTGGCAAGGGGAGCAAATAGGGATGACCCGGCCAGCAGGG